>JBCJKF010329737.1:0-14362 GCA_039654545.1 Plocamopherus ceylonicus | reverse complement strand
AGAATCAAAACATTGCCTTGAGATATACTAATAATCCTGGAAACTGTTCTCAGAATGACTTGCAACAGTGCGATGATTTTACCACGCTTTTCTCATTGATTTGTTATCTCGACATTTGCGATTGTGTTTTATTTAGAAAAGAGTTCTTAGAGTCAACACTGTCTTTGTTCTATACGAATATTGCTCGTCGCTCTACACTGTATAAGGCGGTTTTATTAATGCAACCGTGTCGAGGTCTATTTGCGAAGAAAACAATTCTCTCTCTCTCTCTCTCTCTCTCTCTCTCTTTTCAAAGAAAAAAAGGATGTTTATATGTGATACATAATGAAAATAATTCTCAGAATAATTCTCAGAATAATCGTAATCATAAAGGATCCCTTGGATGAATGAGAAATATTATATTTGACTAATGCTATTGATGTAAAGTATCCATTTAGATCCTTGTAACGTGTTACGAATCAGCATACCAATATCTGAAGTACACGCTATTGATCTGTCCTGAATGCATTGGAGCGTCAGCGATGAGATGTATCATAATTAATTGCTCTTAGTAATCTGGATAATTGCATTGGTCTGTTGAAGCAAGACGTACACCGTAACGCTAATAATTAAAGGGAATTGATAACTGGAGGCAATAAATTTGCTACGTACTAATCTTCTTTATTTCGCTAGGGAGAGCGAGAGAGACGCGATGTTGATTAATATTATCTCACGAGAATTGTTAACTTTATTAAACATAGAGGATATTAATGTACATCTCCCATACGCGTGTGTTTACGTTGTTGGCGACAGGACAATTGCGCTTTGCACTCGCGAAACTGTATTCAACTTGGACAAAGGACGATTTCCGTTTCGACACATTAAGCACTAGGGAGGATCATGAAAATTGCCGGGCTTGTACGCCGAACCTTAAGGACGGAACCTTAAGTGCTACGTAGTTAATCGTTGCCACGAGACCAAAGCCAGTGTACACTGTGCGAGGACTCGCGAAAGCAACCACGTTTGTCGTTTGGCCGCTTTCCGACTGCATCACTTGACGGTACAACTTTACAAACTGGTTAAACGTCTGCGGAAACGGACTAGAGCAAGAAAGTAATTCCGCTTTCTGACTTCCGTGCTCGATTCGCCGAGTTATCAACTCCGAAGTTTCGCGCGATATATCGAATCTGAGTTTTGTTGTGTGGCGGTTGCTCTGCCCAAGTCTTGTTACACACAGGTTCAATTTTCTCCGCTTTAATTGTCGTAAATTGTAAATTGAGAGAGCAAAGCGACATATTTACGTGCTGAGAAAATTATCTCGAATAAACTGAAAAGATGTATGTATATCAAAAAAACATTATAATTATAAATATAAAAATAATAAATATTTTTTAGTACAATTGAATTATATATCATATGAAAAGTATTTAAAAACGTTTGAATGTATATAGAAAAAATATGTATTTGTATGCTTTAAATTTCTTATATTTTCAAAATATGTTGAGATTTAAATGTTTTAAGATTCCAATTTTAACGTTTTCTTTCGTGATCGATATTACAGACATTAATTTTTCTCTTGAGAACGGCAACAAAGAAGAGGAGATATCACGGCAAAATACATAATCGATACTATAATGATTCATCATGAAAATAGCTCGTTTGCGTGTGCTCATTCATTGTTACGTAACTATTTCCAACTGTTTGAGAAAGAAGTCTTTTGAAAATTTCTATTGATAAATCGGAACAAGTAACGAGCAAAATTTAATAATCATTAAATAGCGTACTTATTTAAGTAGATTGGAAGAATGAAAACATTTGCTATAATGTACATTTCGAATTATATTTGGTAAAATTTTTTTTTTGGCATTCATAACAAAAGTTGGGGCTGAATTTATTTGCCAGTAATTTTATTGAAACTTGGTAACATCTCTAGCGAAAATAATTTCGAATTCCGTCTTTCATGCTAAAGCTCACTATACTAAACTTGTGCATATTACATATACTCAATAAGTTTGTTTCTAACGAGGTCGCTTTAGCGGTATAATTATGTTTACAAAGAAGTATTTAGTCATTATATTATAATTATGCTTCTCTACACATTCTCTGGACCATTTAATGTGAAATATTAACATAATATTATTGTATATTTCTGTAATATTACGGTAGTTTTATTGCATTATATTTTCTCGATTATCTCAAAAAAGAGAACTGTATATTTATCTGTATATTAATTCTGACAATTATGATTAAGACTTAATAATCTTGCTATCTAAAACAATATTATACGTCAACTTGGCAATATTACATGAAGTTTATGCATTAGTTATAATTAATGTATACATATGTGAATCAGCTTATCTAAAACCACATTTAGAATAATCTCATATTAATAATTAGTTTCAAATATCGACGAACATATATATAACGATCGCATTATTTATTATTATTGGCCTTAATCGGTTTACAATATATTACAGAAACAATTTTCAGTTACAATTATTAATGTATTTTTTTATGTAAAGGAATTTTGTTTTATTTCTATACGCTGCTTAAAAAATTATATTTTTTATGCATAATTATTATTTTTATTAGAAATAAATTTATTAGAGATAAATATTTGCTTTAATTTTACACAGGTTTAAAAAATTCGGAAAAAAACATAATCTTTTTATAAATTCATAAACTCTCAAAATTGTGTTAGCCGTTATTTCTTTTTCTATAACATTGACACTTTTATTGATTTTTTTTTCATAGACATTTTTGAAAGAAAGGAGAGGTAAACAATATTGACCTGGTCCTTGATAAGTTGACGCGTTTATAGTCGGTAAGGGACAAACGCATACACGAAAATTGGGGCGAACCAAAATTGTTCTGTCAAACACTGGAGAGTAACGTTTCACGCTAGGGTAGAAATAGAATTTTTTGTCACGTTTCACCATTATCATTTCACCCTCCATTTTCTTTCAAAAATAAAGTTAGCGTTTTGTTATAATAAGCTCGAGTGGACTTCTTCTCACGCATTTTATGTATTACACAGTCATTTGTACTCTCAATATGTATTTTCGTCTTTTTTTATCGATATGGATTTTCTGTACAATTTACTTGCACCGTGATATCAAAAATTTGTTTCCAAAAAAATTTAAAGCTTAATCGAAAAATTTATTTTAATACAATGTGTATTAGCAGTATTAAAATACAGATTGAAAAGCTTGAAAAACTCTCTAAAAAAGCATATTATGTGTATGAACAATTACGTGTAGATACAACTTTATTAACAATTAATAAAGTTACGGATGAATTTATTCTATAAAAATAAGTATAGAAGTTTGATCTTTGCTCTTTAAAATAAGATTTCTGTTTATTTGCCCCATTTTCTAATCACCGTCTCAATTAATCCGTTCAAAAGTTTAATTATCGAGAATGTGAGTATTCCGTTGTATATTGCAAGTAGCAACGTAAACTGAGGAGAAAACGCGACAAAGTATATATCGTAATAATTTATATAAAATTGTACGGAGACTGCTGTCTCTACCATCTGTGTAATTTTAAAGTTTTACAACGGCAATATGTTATTTCCATAAGATGATAAATTTTTCCAACTTTAGTTAACTTGTAAGTGGGATATATCTACTTTTGTCTTCGCATTCAACTCGTACTTTCAACAACACGTTTGTTACACGTTATCGTAGTATGGCTTTGCAGTCTCAGCAAGCTTTTGTACCAAATAATGGCGAAGCTATGTGACACTTTTACCAAACGCCACGGAAGACAAGCGACTTTTCTCTTCCATAAGAATCTAAATGATATCTTTCATTCTTCATAACAAAACTTTTAAGTATTACATACATTGCGGTTGATATTTTGACGTATATTTATCGATAAAAGTATCTATTGCGCGTTGACACTTCTCTTATTGATATGAAAAATAATAGAGAGAGGAATAATATTCAGAACGGGATGATTATTTGACGGAATAAAATATAGAATAAATATGTAAGATTTCTTTTTAATCGAAGATATATATTTTTTATCTATATGTATATATAAAAAGAATATTTTTTCATTTTAAGTATTCTACAAATAATCGTTCAACTATATTCATCCTGACTCTTGTTCGTAGCACGTCCGTTATTATATTATGATCAAGCTCGCATTTTCAGGGCTTGTATGTACAAGCTATATATGCACAACACATTGCTTCCTGCATAATTTATTTAAAGTCTGTTGCATACATTCCACATATGCTGCGGAAGCTGCGGCGAACGAACGATGAGTTAAGTAACCAATATTGCTTAGATTTTGACTTTATATTTACGTTAGCAGAGATTATTATGCATTCGAGTAGAATAAAATTATAATCGAGATAACAGTGCGGTATTATTATATTCAAGGATGTGGATACGAGGTGAATGCCCACGGGATATCGTCGGGAGTATCAAAATATCTGAATCAGAAATGTTTCCGGAAATTGCCAGATCATGTTACTTTACTATTATAAAACTATATGCCGTAATATCTCAGAATTTCTTCATGTCCATGTAAAAAAATAGAAATGGCAAATTTGTATTTATATAAAAATAAAAAAAAATTTAAAAATTGCAAAACTATTTTAAGGAATAATATAATATAATATAAATTAGTAAGAATATATTATTTTCTAGTAATGTAAGGAGGTAATATTAATATCTGCAATTTATATTACTTTTTTTTTTTACATTTTTTAGAAAATATAAAATTGTAATGTCAATTTATGACGTTTGAATATCTCGTATTAAAAGTTTTAAAATATCTTTAGAAATTTTGATTGCCATGAAGTGTTGGCATTTAATAGCGATTAATATTTGCGATGAAAGTTTTATCGTCTCATTTAAATTCGTGCCGTTTCACCAATTTTCCAGCTGCATTATACCAATTCAACGATTACATTATCTAGCGGCTGCATTAGCCCGGAAAGAAAAGATCTCGATTCAGGCGGATTCCGCGCGGCGCGTTCCTCCCATGAATTATGATCGGAGCAAATGAGATTCACGCGCGATAAATGCAAAGTGCCAATATCCCGCGGAGCTCGAGGGAAGTTACGTATATGGCACGATAACGAAGTTACGTCTTGTTAAGATGCTGTAGTGTTGGCGGCGCGATTGATGTGTTCTTAACGAAAACGAGCTGAAAGCAAGTTTTAAGGAAAGTTTAAATAAGTTGAAAAGTTGATGTGCGTAGACAAAGTTACGCTGGATTGAAGAAAATACTGTATTATACGCATACAATGTTAACCGCAGCTTCCATCCCGTCTCTAAACGAGAGATGTCTGATTAAATTATTAAATGGATCGCATATGTAACACTACGTTGGCCGGCATAAAGCACAGAGATACGCAAATCTCTCAATGTATTTATATACCCGCCGAGTATTTTAAGCAGGGAAATCGCTCTTACAAAGATGCTCAGTGAAGTTTTTTAAACGTTATACATATAAAATATGCCCGTCAGCAATCAATATCCGATATTATTGCAGCAAAGGTTGCATTACTATCGTTGTCAAGTGTGAAAAGGTTAAAGGAGCACTTGATAACGTGTTGTACTTTGTAGGAAAGTTCCTAACTGAATGGGAAAGGAAAAAGAGTTTAATTCATTTGTTTCATTTAGTGAAATTGGCATTGCATGACAATGCACTTTATCGTCACAAAGTGCTAATATAAGTAGAGAATATAGAAAATGCGTATTTTTCTCTGATACCAATTTGATTCTTTCATTTTCAAACGCAGTCTAAAATTAACATCTCGTGGCAATACAATATTTTATTTTGAAGGATAGCAAATTAAATATATAATTTTTTTAATTTTTTGGAGTCTAACACAGAGGATATTTTGAAATTAAAACATACTAATGACATAATTTCATAAAAAATGTCATTTTAGATTATTCTCAAAGTTTGAAAGTTTTTGTATATAAATGAGAGAATATACGTCTTTCTCATTTAAACAAAAGGGAGAAGACAAAATTTTCATGAATCACTAATTTATATAAAAGAAAATATCCAAATCAATCATTTCGCGACATTAGGATTAATAAGTTTAAGAAATATGATATTATAATATATATAAAAGCAATTAATCTATTAAATTTATTATATGCAAATAAGGATATACATAACTTGAAAATCAATCTATATAAAAGGAAGCATTATTATTCTCAATTATCAAATATCATTATTATTACTAGTATTTATATAAATGATTACACAAGAGAAATCTTTGTGCGTGTAGCCAACTTAGGTAGGTGCGTTTGAATTCGAACAAGGAAAGTATTTTAGATTAATTAGAACTACGTTCCACCATCGTGTAAAATTTCCTCTCCGAGGCAAATTTTGCTCGATGGCTAGCTTGGAACCAAAGAATTAGAAACGTTCAAAAAAATTTGGGACGACCATCGAGCAAAATTTTCCTCGGAGAGTACGTTTTGGAACGTAGCCTAAATCTATATTATGACCGTACAATATCGTTACTTTATAGCGTTCATCTGTCTTTTGCTTCAAACAAAAACGTTTAATCTATTTCTTCTATTAGGCGTGGCGTATTCCACGTTAATGAATGCCATCTATTGGGAAGACAGGAGCCGAGGGTAAAGATCTAACACGACGCTATTAGCCAGCTCTTTAGCTTTTCCCGACTCAAATCCACGATCCCGTCCACGATCGTAAGCGACTGGTTAGCAAGATAGCTTTTTCTTCAATATCGGTAAATAATTCATACGCGCAGACGTTGCCGTTTCACAGAACTTTATCATCTTTCTGTCTATCAACGTGCTGCGAAAGCATGATACGCGAGGGAAAAGCAATATCATCCCTTCATCCCTCGTCTAAATTATGCAGACTCGTCCTATGAAGTGAGTACGCAATACGTTCGCGATAAATGCAATTTTCTATGGTCGACAATGTTGTAATTTATATAGACACGCACAGTAACGTGCGTATACACATCAATATAAAATGCGCTATATCAAAGTTTTCCAAAATATAATGTGAAAAAAATACAAAGTGGTATCTAACGTAAACTTATTAAATTGCAACGTGTGCAAATATAATAATTTAATTATATTAATTATATTTAATTATAAATATTATTTTATGTAACAGTAGACTAATTTCTTATTTAATGCAATTAATTATATATATTTATTACATAATCTAATAGCATAATCTTGATCTTACATTTAGTAACTTGTTAATGGCTACACGTCTCTATGTGTTATCTGCTATCACATCTTGCTTTTGTTTATCTATAAACTATATAATAGATACAAGAGTTGTGTAAATTTATCTAATTATAATTCATTTGTATAGCTTATAACTAGTCTAATCTTAATCTACACACGTAGCTGCTTACATTAATCCAGCTTTGACATGTTTGCTAGGACTCATGTAAATTCCCCGTAGCATAGTTGCTTGTACATGCATGTATTATCTCACTCCTCAACGGGCATTGCCCCAAGGCGTAATAAAACATCTCTCTCTCTCTCTCTCTCTCTCTCTCTCTTCTGCTTCTCCTCTCTTATTCTGTCTCTCTCTCTCTTCTTGTCATATCTGTCTCAGTCATATTATGCGCAGTCACGCACATCAGGGACGTCACACTAGAGTTACAAGTTTTTGAATATCTTTTGTTTAATGACTCTGTACAGGAAAAATTTTGAAGCCACGGTAAGAAATAGTCGTAGACTTTTAATATTTTTTGCCGGCACTTTTTTAAATTTCACTAAAATATCGAGCCACGAGATTTATTCGTAAGGCAAATGATAAAAATCGAGCAAAGTGAGATTATATTACATCATTGCGACAAGCAATATCGAAAGTACTGCTCAGAAACAAGATAAAATAATTGGAATTATTGCTCGTATAATATAAGAAAATTTCATCAAATACTTAGAGTTTCTTTGGAATTCATAAAGATGCAGGGATATAATGTATACTAGACAGGAAGATACCAGAATTATATAAAAGCGTAGTAAAATTCGTGTAAAAAGAGACTGTCTCCAAGTTTTTTAAGCTTTTAAAAATTTTAATAAAAACAAGCTAACACGTAAGGCAGCTATAATTATATGCGGTCAGCTATATGCTGGCTTTTACTACTGAAATTTTTAGCAGCACTCTGGAAAGGAAAAATTTCCACGATATACATTAACTTTATATATTCGTCTGATTGTATGCTTCTATAATAAATAAATGTTCCCATAAGTGGGTTAATCGTGGAAAATTTTATGACCTAATCACTCATCTGGTTTGATTTCATTATACTTGTATTCTTTCGTAATAACGTGATAAAGCCAATCGTTCATTTCTTGCATTTTTTAATGTTTTATTTATTTATTTTTTTTTTTTTGACAGCGATGAAATATATATATATATAATAGAAAGCATCTATATAGCAGAAATGATAAAGACACATAGCGCCAAAAAAGACAGTTTGAACATCTTTTATAAAGATGATGGCGCAAGTTTACTACTCAAGTTTTTTTTCTTCAAAGTTTGACATATTTTAAGAAGATTCTTTGAAAATGAGCGCTTACATACACCTCTATACAATGTGAACTGTTGCACGTATTACTTTTTTTTTACTAAAATTTTATAATAGTATAACAAGTTTTAAAACGAGAAAGAAAAATTTTTGCGCGTTTGCATATTTGAACAAATCTTTTTTATTTAATAATATTTAATAATATATATTTATATTTAATAATAATATATATTTTTAATAATATATAATATATAATAAAATATATTTAATAATTTAATACAAGCAATAAATCTCGGAATTATTTAGTAATGTCCAAACATAATCTGCACAATCCGTTGTGTACATTATCTGCAAGTGATACATAAACATACATATTTTGTTTATTTTTACGTTAATCTCTGTTTGTGTCTAAAAAGATATCTTTTGCAAATACGGGTTGCAAGTCTTAAATAATGCATATTGAATATTACATTATTCATTTGACGAATCAAATTAAGAATGTTAGAAAGAGAATATCAACTATTATTTGCGAAAAGCCGAAGAATAATTTCGCTGCTGACGACACAGCATAATGGAGTCAACGTAGGGCACATGGCGAAAAGGGAGAAGGATAAAAAACGAGATCAGGGCGTATCGGGTGGTGGCGCCGAGCCCTCGGATTAACGAGCGTCGCCGTTGCCTTTGCGGATGCAAAGATAATACGCGCTGATCAAAGCTCCTCTCTGCTGTGCGCACAGTTGACAGATATGAGATCGATCCGCGTGTTTTTTTAATCAAGCGGCACGAAAAACATACCCGAGCGACGACGATGACGTTCTACTTTTCGCGTCGCATATCGCGTGAATCGTCGTGAATCGCTTATTACTTTAGATCCCTCTTGGGTCACGTTGAACGCGTTAAAGTTAGGCTTTGCTACTTTCGCGGAGTGAAATGAACGCTTGCTGTGCTTCGCGCACGACTGAAAGTTAGTTAAATATCTCGGCAGGGAAATCGCACGAGTCGTGAAAAACTTGCCGATACGTAACCGGAACACAGTTTTATCGCGTTTTTAGCGCAACGAACTCGCATGCAAGGGTCTTATAATTCTTCTATCTCTCTTATGGTACAACCGTGAAACCATGTCTAATAGAATGAATCCTAATTGACTCCGAGAAAGTTTCCTCAAACTTAATATCCCCAACCCTCATATCTTCAAGTTAACGTTTCCTTCCAAATAGGAAGGAAGTTTTTTCATATTCCTTGACGTCACGCGAGGCAAGTGCTTAGAATATTTAATACAACTGTAATTCAATTTCAGATTTTAATAATCAGTTATATAATAATTAGTTTGTTTTGAGATAAATTTTTCACTTAACACTCTTCTCAGAAAGTCTACAATTGCACAATGAAAGGCTTTGAATATATTTTGCTCATGTTTCTTTCCATTTTATCATTTGATTAAATCCGATTTTTTTTTCTCGATGTTGAAATCGAGTTCGCTTTATATGAAGCGTTTTTTTAACAGCAAAACAAATGTTGAGAAAACGTCATGCTGTTTTAAGCATAAAGTGGAGGAAATACGTTGCGCTCGCTAAGACTGTGTCCGAGTAAAGTAGTACAAGTTGTGTGTTCACAAACAACGTAAACCACCTCTTTGTGCAACGGTTGGGAAAGTAAAGAAGTGGTGTGCAATGCATTTTCACTACAGCAAAAATGCATGGAAGCTTGGCATTGTTGCAACCTTGGCTTCCGTCCTTCGTGAAGTTTTACGTAAAAAAAAAAAAAAAAAAAAACGCACATATGCAGCGGACATACAATGCGATTCTCAATAAAGATTACATACATTGAATGATATCATCCAGCAGGATTCATGCGGAACGCAATGCAAATCCAATTTCACGTATGCCGTAAAATATAATAAATATAAATGATAAGCCGAGTTTTCTCCGGAAATATTTCTGCATTATATTATATATGCAGAAAATTGCAGTGACATATCTTGGCTACCATATACTCTTAAATTCAAAGTCTATTTTTTTTTAATAGAAAAAAAAAATAAATCATTTCTTTCATAATTTTTAAATTTTAAACTTTAAAAATTTAATTAAAAATGTAAATGTAAGATTGAAGCTTTTAATGTAGATTTTTTGCATATACAATATGTAAACTAGGACGCAGCACTCGAAATATAAAGATGAAATATTTCACGCATATACTTTCATAAATGTAAATGTGCAAAAGAAATGTTATGCACACGTTATTTAAAAGTGGAAATAAAATGAGAAGATAGTAAATGAAAATTGATATATATCTGAGATGAATGTGTGCTGAATGTTCTTTGTACCTTTTCGGAGTAGAATGAATGTGGTACTGCTGGGAAACGCAATTTCCGGTCTTGCAAGAACAACATAATCAAGTTTCAGCGTCCCAATTTAAGCGGTCATCCTTGCTTATCTTAATAACGTGAGCAAGCACCGTATAAAAGTCATTTGCATATCAGAAAGAACGTAGACGAAGGAAGAAGGAAGAGGTATAAAAGTATGAGTAATGTTTGCGGTGGTGCGCCACATCGTTTTGTGTTCCCGGCAATTTACGATTGAGGATAAAGCGTATCGTCGAACGTCATCTTTTATATCCTTAGCGTTGAATTTTTGGTAGGAGAGAGGCGCATTTTGAGGCGAGTCGACGCAAAATCTTGGCGTGAAAGAAAAATACAAAGAGACCGAATCGCGCGGCACACAATTACATGCATTATGACATGGCATGAATGGCGATAATATCGGTTGATAACACGTGATATTAGCCCGAGCCGCGTAATACGTACGTACGCAGGTATATGTATATCTTTACGGTGAGCGAAATCTAGGATCTCGCGATTACAAGTCATAGTTGCACGTAGCGACATAACGAGAGGGATAAATCGACTCGCTCGTCGACTAACCCCGTCTATTTCGCTGACATTTCGCCACGAAAGCAATACGATTCTATAGCACATGTCCCTGAATGCGCCGACATTGTTGGAAGCGTGAATATTTTACGGAATTATTTGAATAAAAATGATAAAATGAGATATTACAAGGAGAGAATCGGAAACGTAGAATATTTGAATGAAAATGATAAAATATGATATGATAAAATAAAATGTGAAAATGATAAAAAAAAAGGAAAATGCTGTATAAGTCAGTAGAATAAAATTTTTAATTTGCATTGTCTCTCCGAACTCTTTTAACACTTTATTTTGTAATTATCATCCATTTATTCTGCATTAGCAACTCCGTTATATAATTAGCCAATGTTTCTAACGCTACTTTTATTTGCATTTCTTCTACATCGCTTAGATATTATATCTTTTATTATTCAAGTAAAATGTGTTTCTTCGGAAATTTATTTTTAAAAAGATTTAAAAGAAAAAAAATTTTTGGTGATATTTTTCTCTCTTAATTAAATTTTACATATGCAAAAATATTTGTGTATTTGGAAATATTTTCATTAATTTACGTCACTGCTTGTTTCAAATCTGTAACGTAATATTTATTCGAGATATTTTTCATTCAATATTAATCATTAAAACATAGAAAGCTATTCAAAATTGAATTTTTTGAAATTAAAAAGAACACAATTTGTGTATTAGTATGCTTTTATATAATTCTTTTTATTATACGCAAATTAATATTGATATTGATTAAAATTAATATTGATGAAAAAAATTGATTGTTTAACGTTGAAATAATCGGTTTACGTAAATTATTTTTCTGTTTATTGATTTTCTGCAAGCATAATTAACGCTGCTACCGGCGCTGAAAGCACCATCGAGAAGTGCATTAATCTTTAACCCTCCGTTAACATGCGAGGCAATTTTACTGCGATTCGTGAATAGCCCATTGAATTAATTGACGAAAGGATTCTAGCGCTGCGCGATGATGATGGAACAGACGCGTACTATTAAGGAAATGCGCACGGAAGGAAATTACTCCATCTGATAAGAGAGAAGGGAAGAGGGAAGAGAACAACAGAGCCCTATTGTATCATTCCCCTGGGATTACGTAAACAATCATGAGCCAACACGCGTACTTTGGACACACCCTGCTCTTACTCCATGGCGTTTTAGTCGAAATTTCGGACTCCGCGTGTATCACGTACGTATATATGCGCGAGCAAATAAGGTACCTGCAGAAAGCGCTGCCAAATTTACGGTTCTGTAATTTCGAATATCTACATATCCGCGAAAGTGCACTGTAGTCATGCGAGAGGTATCGGGATCTAGCTGTAGAGAGGAACGTTATTCAATTCATGAAGAATTAATCATTGATCCGTGTATGCCAAAGTTCTTAGACATATTTTCAAGCAAGTTTCGTCGCACACAAAGTTTCTTAATTTACGACACAAATCTAATTCGTGCTTGACAAGCTATCGAGGTATAATTAAAGTTTTGTCTCTTCCTTTATTTTCCGTACAATTATTTACACTGACGAAAGACAAAGATGGAACAAAACTTTGATTCTAACTTTATTTGTTCTCAAGTTTATGTCTCAGATTAGATGTACATCGCAAGTTACCAACTTTGCAATACGAAATCACACACACACACATACAATGTTCTGAAACTTCAATGTCCGACCTCGTGCACATATGTCATTTGGATAGCTCGATGAAGCCCTTTATCCAATATAGTACGGGGAGAAACGTTCAGCGCAAAATCGTTTCCATTGTCGCAAAATGGAACTTGGTCTGTATAATGAACGAGCTGACATCACGCTGTCATTATCGGCACGTTGTCTGCCGCGAAACGATGAGAATTCGGAACAATGGGGGACGACTAAGTCCCATGACCTGAACAAAACCGGTGCCACTTGTTACGCGCATTGCGATAGGAATTGTTTCCTCGACGCTGCCGTCGCGTCGTAGGTTCACACGACTATCGCGCCACGATCGATATTGCGCGCTTATTCTCGTGCAATCTCCCAAAGGTAAGTCGAAAGATCTAAAAGAAAGTTCCTGTCATGGTAATTGAACAATCATTCGATCTTGGTATCGTATATTGACTATCCGAGCATTCTTGAAAGCGCACTCAGGCTATTGGATAGCGATAAAAAATATATGCTTTGTTGTGTTAATTCTAAATTTTTTATTTTGCTTTCTTAACGCAAGTAGTAAATAAGCAAACAATTGTAACTGTGTAAGGTTAAAAAAAGCAACATTTTTTTTTTAAATATAGGAAATTTTAAATATTCGATAAAATAATTACTTTTATATGATTATATGATTTTTATTTGACTATATGATTCTACTATAGACACGATTTTACTTATGGCGCTTTATTTGTCACTGCGGTATGAAAAATATGCAAAAGCACAAGTGGTAGGACACGATCGATGCGCAAAGCGCAACAGTAATTTGAAAAATGTATGGGGACAACATCAAGTTCAAAAGGAAAAAGGAAATTATTATGATCTCTGAGGATCAATACATCGTGCACTAGAAATGATATATTTATAAGAAATTGACTTTTGAGAAATAATCAATTTTGGTTAACAAATATATCACTGTATTTTCATTTTTTTTATCTTAATTTCTTTGCTAAATTTTACCAAAAAAATATTACTAAATAATATATATATATAGTAAAACTTAGAAAAGAGTTTATATTTTACATAATATATATTTTTTGCACTAAATATTTAAAAAAGTATAAATTTTAATTCAATATACGATAAGTTTCGCTCCATTAATGTCGAAAATATGTTTATATTAAGAAGAATATCTCTACGTTTATTTTATAAGATTATTATAAGACACGTATAATAATCAATCAATTGCGATTTGAAGGAGAACTAATTAACTCATATTTTTCCTGTTAAAAGAAAACTCTTTGCAGTAGCTTTGCAAACAAGCTTTCTT
>JBCJKF010328626.1:0-14364 GCA_039654545.1 Plocamopherus ceylonicus | reverse complement strand
ATAAGAGAAGCTGTTGAACAAGGATCTACATGTGTCCCACCTCGGACTCAACGAGACCTCGGATCCAACGAGAACAATGAGCCAGTCCCGTCGATCTCGTTGAATCCGAGGTCCACTGTATTGTGATGTGTGTTTTAAAAAAAATTAAGGTAATGTCTAATAAAATTAATTTAGATTGAAAAGTCTTTATTGAACAATTAAGTAAGAATAAGAACAGTCAAAATCATATATATTTTCTTCATGTTATTATTATAATGATGCTACAGAGTTTCTTCATTTATATATTTACATGATAACGATAATGTGATGCATTTATCCTACATTGCTTGTGCTCTCAAATTTCCAATCCAACGAGGCTGTGACAACGGAGCTCTCTAGTTGCCAAAATAACATTAATCAACGCTGTAGGTCTGTGTAATGTCTCTTGGAGAAGGATTTATCATGAATATATCAGCCCTGGGGCCGCTTTCTAGGCCATCCTATGATAAGAAAGCCTTTCCCTTGGGTGCAACATAAATGCAGTAGTTCTCTAGAAGACATTTTCATCATGTGAAAATGTTGCTGATTTCACTGCAACATTAGAGAGAGGATGCTGGGGTTGCTGTGGAGGAGGGGAGGCATATGGGCCTCAGGGAAGGATGGATCAGTTTGATGCAGACCGACCTGGAGTCCTAAATTGGTGGTCATCCCCCATTCATGTGCATTGTGTTACAAACGGGGTCATTTGCGACCTAGAAGGACCGAGTGCTTTTGCACACAAAGGGCGGTAGAACATCCTGGGGGGTTATCACTGTGCATATTTTTGGGCATGATAGCCATCGCTATATTGTTTTTGATTTTTTTTTCCCTGTAAATCATCTCATCTTTTTGCTACATTTTGTTATAGCATATTTGAAGTATTTGTATTGCTATTCTTAATGCTTCTTTTCCTCCTTGGCATCCCTTTCCCCCCCCCCCCCCTCTTTTTTCACCCTGAGATGACCCAAGTGGTTAACGGTAATACAATAAGGAGACGTAACCTATTTATAGTGTACATGCACTTCTACTTCTAACATTACTAGGGAGTGTGGCTGGGCATTCTCACTTCTCTCAGAATTTGAATACTTGCCAAGGTGTATGCCTAAATATACATATGCATATTATAATTATTTCAGTCTGTCACCTAATCAGATGTCTCTTGATCTGAGCTGTATATTTTATAATTTTATATCTTCCACCACAGGTTAAATTGTACTTATTATTTTTTAATATGACTGAATTAAATGACTGATTGAAACTCCAGATGTGTTATTTAACTGTTTAATTTAAATTCATGTTGTCATTGCTTTATAAATTTTACCTGGGAGAATTTATAACACCTAGATTGGTTCAGCCATTACAATGGAGCACGGATGTAATGAACAAGCCCGAGCAATAGAAAAAGTTCTTTATATCAGTAGTTCGTTATTTCAGTTGCACATACACTGTAGTATATTTTGGTGAAGGACATTAGATCCGATGTGCGCATACACGTATGTTCCGATAGTATGCGCTGTTGGTGAAAGATTAAGATCCACTGCGTGCATAGATTCTAGATAAATTCCTCTTTGGATCTAATCTAATCCCGTATATTTTGCCTATACACTCCTTTAACTTCACTCATAGGCTTAGCATACACGTTACTTTTGGCTTTTTTGTTCTGTAGAGAAGAGAAAACGAAGTAAAAATTTAATGTGTATTCTTCTGCTCCGACTATGACCGAAGTATTCACTTATAAAACCCTATCATTAAATAGTGCTGGTGGCTAGGCCTGACTTCGGGCAAGTGCAAGTTCGTTCCTCAAGAAATGTTCTACAATAGCGTAGTAATACATGTAACATGTACAATGTAGTAATAGGCTGATTCGGTGGGCCTATCATAACCCTCGAGATGAAACACTGGCCATGCGATACCATGCTGGTGCTAATGAGATCAAAGCAAGTCTAACAAAAGAGACTCAAGGTACTTTTAATACCCATACGCTAAAATTAAATACCCTTCAACAATAGACTCCTTTTATCCGGCAAGTCGTCCCGACGGCCATTGACGTAATTCTGACTGACAGCAATGGAAATGAAAGTTTCACTCAGCCTATGTTGTGTCCACATGGATGACATTCAAGTAATTATTTCTGTTAAGTCTTAATGTGAGACGAGGACATGGAGCCGAGGTACAGATTCGTTCTTTCCCTATCTTTGGTTGGTCAACATTTTCTAGCATGGTGTGAGACTGGGCGTGGCCTAGGAGCTGCCCGAGAACTTAACACATACTCCATCGTTGGCAATCGTAATATTGCTAACCGCTGAATGGTTTAACAGATTAACAAAGGGTGAAGGTGTTGTATTGTAATGTGTGAGTAGCTTCGAGAAATGATAAAGTAATGCTAGATCTAGAACTAGAAAGTCCGTAAAGGACCCCCCACATAAAGCCGCAAAACATACCAAGCCCATAACCTTAAGTTAAGGGGTTGGCATAACAAAGAAAAAAATTCAAATCCATTATAATGTAGGTAGGGTGGACATTGTGTAAGTGTTAAGACCCAGGCAAGACTCGCAGGGCAGTTGCGCAACTTTGAGTCATCGAAATAGACTTGTTCGTTATTTCAGTCGTAAATAAGGACATAAAGACACAGAACAAGAAACTGCATTCATTACAGCTGTCGGTTCATTAATGCATGTTCGCTACACGTTCGCTATATGCGTCAAAATTTTATTGGCACAAAGAGGGAAAAAAACGCGGCAACGAAATTGGTTCTTTATATCCGTCAATTCATTTTAAGCGTGTTCTTTATAATTATAAGTGTGCTCCATTGTACTAATAATTATTAAAAGTAGGTAATATATGCAGTAGATCAACTTTCCATCTTGGTCCTGTATTTTGGGATTTTCATATTTTTTCCTGTTTGAAATTTTTACCGCTTTGAACATTCTGCTGTTGCTTGTCGATTTATCAATATCTTCTACTAATTTGTATATATCGCACACATAATGATGGAAAATCAGCTGGTGAGAACGAAATTTACAACGAATACCTGAAATTCGCACCGGAAATAATATATGAACAAATATCAAACATTTCCAATGAAATATTTGAGACACACGAAAGCAAAATTATACATTCATGTAATAGGAATAAACAATGGTCTCATAATGATACTGCCGATACCTGGAAAACCAAAAGGACCACCTTTTGAATAAAAACCTTGCCATTTGAATGTAACACTAGATTTCAACTACTAGTGAAATATTTCAGGTGAATGCTGACAGATGTGTGGACAAAACATACAATTCAATATACATGTTGATACACTGCCTTCACAAAACTACATGTACCAGTACATTTAACATTTTAAATATTTAAATTAAATAGGCCTACACTATATAATAGTATATACAGTAGGTAAAAGAAAGAGCAAATTAAAAAGATACAAATATATTTTAATTTTATATTGGACGCTTTATTATACACCTGAATGGCGCATGCCTGGTTGTTTTCGCTCCTCTCCCTTTAGTTGAATTTGAGTCTAGGTCTATCTATGATCCAGCTTTTAGCTTCATCCTGTTGTCTCACTTTGTTTCATGGTAAAGAACTCATCTAGATTTAAGATCTATATCATGTTTGTTTGCTGATATGGTTGTGGTGATAAGCAAAAAGAACGAACTGTGCATGTGTCATTTGGGTGTATAATAACACTTAGTTTTACATTATTCTTCTTGTTCTTCAAGCTGGGCTTTTTTTTTTTTTTTAAATCAATGAACTCCAATCCATTTCAACAGACGATAACAAGATAACAAATAACTCTTTGCGAACTCAGGACAAGTTCAACACTAAACACAAATCTCAATTACCTTACACTTGGATAAAGAAGGAAAATGAAGGAATATTGATAATACTGGATGAAAATTTATTTTTGTAAACTTTGAACAAGTATGTCATATAGATTCAATTCTATTTTGTAACATAACATATGGTATCTTAATTATTGGGAGGCAAAGCTCCCGATATACACTGGCACACTGACAAGCAAAGTCCAGGCAGTTTTAAGCCGTGTCAGGGAATATTTTGCTGATTTATGGAAGATTTTAATTAGTGACCAAAGTTACCCCATTCAACATTACAATTACAACACTATCTTTTCGACAGTTGTAACCTTACATCTATTCAATCTTGCAACAGTTAAACACCACAAACAGTTCTACTCCAGTAACTACGCCATCAGTATAGATAGCCCTAACACTCATTCGCTTACCCCCCCCCCCCCCCACACACACACACAGACACACTCTCTCTCTGTCTGTCTCTGTGTCTGTCTCTGTGTCTGTCTGTCTCTCTCTCTCTCATGCACATGTAAACAAATAGTTTACAAAACAAATATATACAAAGCTTACATGCATCACTGTAAATGTGCATAATATCAATAATGATGATGATGTCTGGCGACGCAGTCCAAAGACTCTTGCCAAACCATACTCCCCTACCATGATAATAATAATTAAAAAAACAAACAAACCCAAACCCAACAACAATAATAATAAAGATAAAAAAGTAATAAAATAATTATGATGATAATAATGATAAAAACAATATTAATAATAATAATAACCATTATTACTATTACACTTATTATTATCATTATCATCATAGCAATAATACTACTTCATAACATTGACATAGCTCATAATATACATGTATCCATCGAGCATCTTTATTTGTTAATTAGTTGAGGTATTTCAGATAATGTTTACACACTGCCATTTTGACAATTCATGATACTAACACTTTATGATGTTTTTGTCAAGTTTCATCACATCTTATTTATCTTTCTACATGACTGTTTCAAAGCATTCATATTTGATGGTAAGATTTTTAAAAATATTCTTCTCATTAATGTTGCTTTTTCATGTAAAATGTCACATGATTCACTTAACATTTTAAACATTTGATTTAACAGAAATACTAGTGTTAAAGGTTCTCATCATACAGTTTTAACATGAAAGCAATGGTCCATTACACTAACAATAAAGGCAAAAGTCTCAATTAGCATTATAGACTTGAGACACTCTGACAAATGAAAAATCTTATAAAAAATTTCCCATTCATCAGTTTTACTCTAAAATACTTGCAACATTAAATATTTCATTCAAAATATCACATTCAAACAGTAAAAGACTTAAGAAAAATACTACAATGAGCAACTTAAACTTGACAAATTCTTACAACAAAAGATTACATGTAAAATGTTACACTGATCACCTTTAAGTTTACAAATTCTAACTACTAGAGGTGTGCGAGTGGCACATTTTATTACCTACTCAAGTACCCGCATGGACAACCATCAACTTCTTGAGCGATTACTCGAGTACTCTGGACTCAAACTCTTACTATGGTTATAATGAACACAAATTTCACCAAATAAGCAATATTATGCAATTTCTTTTTACAGCAAAGGGAATCTCGGAGTCGTGGATGAGTCAACTATGTGAAGGTAGGCTAAACATCTAATAAATCATCACCGTCTCCCCCTGCTGTAAAAAATGGCCGCTGCCTAATCTTTATTTATTCATTTTAGTTTATTTATTTTATTTATTTATTATTTTAAATTGTTTTGTTTTTTGGGTTTGGTTGTTTTTTTTTTTTTGGGGGGGGGGGGGGGGGGCTCTTCCGCTGCTGAGAAATCTTTCCGACTATACAGATGTTCATGGAGTGCAGAGATATTTCCTTGCAAGAGTTGCTATTGGTGGAAATAGTTTTCCAGCCTCGTTCCAGTAGCAGATAGAATTTTGCAGGCGATTTAAAAGTTGACTTTCGAAATAGCAAAAATGATATGGAAAATGTTACAATGACCATCTTTTAGGTCACAAATAATTGCTACTAAAGATGATATGGAAAATGCTACAATGGCCAACTTAAAGTTTACACATTCTAATTAAAGAGGATGATATGTATGGGCTGTTGAATCATGTTCCTAAGGCTATGCAAAATGTTTCAAATTAGCATCAACATTTAAACCTATGAATATTGAGATAAAAAAAGAAGTATTAAATGGTTAATCTCATATATCTAATATAAATTAATAGAAGGCACCTTACATGAAAAGGCATGAATTCAAAGCATTCATAAAAAATTGTAATGAAAAGAACAGTAAGCAATCGGATACCTCACTATTTCAGTTTTTTATTCATCGGATACTACGTTGTAGCTTCAAAATTTGTACATTTATTTATATAGATACAGAATCTAAATGTTCTTGGTGTGTTTTGTTGGAAGAACCAAATCCAGATGGGGATGAAAGAAAATGTGTATCTGTCTGTTGTTGCATTTTCAAAAATTGTAACCTGATGCTTAGTGTTGACTTCATGAATTCCGATTACAATGGATACTTTAAATCTTCGAAAATCATGTTTGCTTATTTTTGTAGGTTTTTTCATGCATAATTTAAAAATAATGATTTAGTGTTACAGTTGAAGACTAAGACTGAAACTAATGTATATGCTTGTCTCATATTCCTCATTTTGTGTTTGATACCCAAAAGACAAAAACAAGCATAAGAATGTAAATTCAAAAAGTGATTGACAGAAAATGGAATTAATGTTTTTTGTTTTTTTCAACCAGATTAAGTAACTCAAAGGAGGAAGGCATCATACTACATGCGTGTAGGCCTTCCAAGCATTTGATCAATCTACTTAGTTTAATGGAAGAGTGGCTTTTTTTTCAACCAGGTTAAGGAATTAAAAGGATGAAGGTATCCCATTGGGGCATTCAATGATTTTGATCAATCTACTTAATTTAATGGAAAAATGGCTTTTTTTTTTCAACCAGGTCGGGGAATAAAAAGATTTTGTTTGAGAGGACGATCTTAGAGCATGATCCAATCAACTTTAGTGCTGGGTGCCTTCAACAGTAAAGAGAGAGTCCACAATTTCTATACTGGTCCATTACTATTGAACTTGAACTTTTGGCTTTCACATTTATACATTCTCTCCGAACTTTCAGTTCAGTTACTTTCAGCTGTAACTGGATGTTTCGTCCCTCATTTTGCCGTGGTTCTCCAGCATCGATCACACTCATTATGCTCGTTGGGTGTCCGTGCATTTGAGAGACATGGTTTCTCTTGAGGCAAATCATCAGATAGTCGCAGAAGAGTTCAAGAAGGGAAAGTTAAGTGTCAAAATCTCACAGGCTCTCCTCACAGATCGCTATCAACCAAGCACATGAACAGAACAATGCAGTCATGAAGATAGATGGTTTTTTTAAATAGGACTTACTCAAGACAGTGCAGCTCTGTTGAAATGCCCAGTGGCTGCACCGAAGAATGTAAGATTTATTTCTGAAATTGAGTCATCGATAGTAGGCAAAACCTTTGATAATTAAAAGGCAACTTACCACCATGACGAGAATAAAGCAACTGCACAGAAATTTGTAAGCCACCAGCCAAAGTCTATTGTTGCCATCCTGAGTGACATGGGAAATCCCTTTGAAAACGGCAATAGAGCTGTCATTAGACTATATTTGAAAGATGTCATGGGTGAACCATCTGTTGCCTGTCTGAAGAACATCAGAAGCAATGGGCCAAGAACAGTTTTAGGAATTTGTGAAGGACAGATTGGTTGATTGTTTGTTTGTTTGAGGTATAGCCCAGTACATCCATAGAGGAAGATCTCAGGGCTCTTGTATTTGGAGTAACCAGATGACAGGATTGCTAGAATTATTCATGATAAAAATGTGATAAATATGAGGTTGTATGAGGTTTCTTTTAAAAAAATGGTATATTTACAGTTTGTTAAAAAAGTTTATGAGTTTAAGAAAACCCAGAATGTTCTTTTGATTGATATTTCAAAATAAGTTATAAAGGTTTTCTTGTTTGTTGTAGGACACTCTAATGTTCAGGTTATTGCATTCAAGTAGTACCGGTATTTTATGTTTTATAGTTAAATTCTGACCAGAGAATGGTTGAGGGGACAAAAGCAATCACAGACGAAATATGTAGAAACGATGTGATATTGTTCCATGCGCGCAGTACCAAAGAGAAAACAAAAGAACAAGAGCGTGACGGCAATTTTACCCAAGAAAATAAGCCAGTCCTGCCATCTTTGAGTTGCTATGGGCAACTCGGAGAAGGAAAAAAAAACCTTACCTGCTAGGATGTTATGAAAAACTAATCTCAAATCTGTTAAAGCCAACCAGGAACTGATGGCAAAACATTCAAGGTTTATGAGGAAAAGATATTTGGGCCATAAATATAAACCAGAGTTTACCAGAGCATGTAGAGTGGACATTGTATGGGACCGGTATGACAAAACCAGTCTCAAGTACCCCACCAGACAGATGAGAGGTGCAAATAAATTTCAAGTGCTTGGGAGAAGCACCAACGCCAATTACAAAGAAGTCACATGAATTCCTGAGAGTTACAACAAAGCTTTTTGGCTTTATTGGCAATCAAATCATTCCATCTGCACGGTTGAAACTCGTGTCTAAGGATTGCTGTTGTTGTGGTGAATGAATTGTCTGAAGGCACTCAGGTGTGCATTGCATTTGGCACTTGCAAAGACTACATATATATACATTCCAGTTCACTATCTAACAAAACCCCTTGGACCACTGAAATCGCTATC
Organism: Plocamopherus ceylonicus; assembly: GCA_039654545.1. Taxonomy (NCBI): domain Eukaryota; kingdom Metazoa; phylum Mollusca; class Gastropoda; order Nudibranchia; family Polyceridae; genus Plocamopherus; species Plocamopherus ceylonicus. The sequence continues at coordinate 5,734 of JBCJKF010328626.1, read as the reverse complement.
TCTTCCAGTATTCCATGGATTCACAGGATGCAATAATGTTTCTTACGTCTTTCAGGTTGGAAAAAAGACAGTCTCGAAAGTCTGGGAAGCTCATAATGAACTAACAACAGCCTTTTACAATCTCCATAAGGCTCCCGTAAGCATTTCTGCTGAAGTTGCAGCTGGGTTAGAGCGCTTTACTGTGTTTGTATATGATAGAACCAGTGCTTCCACAAACATGAACAAAACCAGGAAACAGGCTGTTCACTTGCAAAGGCCACACTTCAGCAACGCATGAATAGAGCAGCATTGCAAGGAGGACATCGTTGGGGTTTAGCGACTTCCAAATATCGTGACCTGCCATCTCCAGCTGAATGGGGATGGGAGGGTCCTGAAAAGTGGCAACCCTTGTGGACACATCTACCCCACGCAGCTTTCTCATGTCAGGAACTATTGCAATGCAGATGCAGATAAAGATGTTTCGATTGTGTGTGTGTGCTCGTATGTAGAGGCAACTGTGAAAATACATGTACATAAGCTTAGTAAGTGAGAATGCTGGAAATATAGTAAGTAAATGTCATGTAAATTCACAACATTTTTCTTGGTTTTCATGTGAAACAAGCCATGTAATTTTGAGAAAAGGGGTTAGAAGCATACTTGTCTTGAGGGGCTGATTCTAAGTAAGATTTTATGCATTCAATCTGGTTTGACTTCAGCCTACATGTACATGGCATATTGATTGATTGTAATATTTAATTGCACGTTAGGGTCATTTGAGTCTTTTATTATGATCAAAGTAGATCCTTTAAAATATGTTTGTTTGAGGTATAGCCCAGTACATCCATAGAGGACGATCTCAGGGCTTTCAGAAGACAGGATTGCTAGAATTGTTTATGATAAAAAAGTGATACATATGATAAACTGTTGTATAAGGTTTCTTTTAAAAAATTGACATATTTACATTTTATTGAAAAAGTTTATGAGTTTAAGAAAACCCAGGATGTTATTTCGATTGATATTTCGAAATAAGTTATAGAGGTTTTCTTGTTGTAGAAGGACATTCTAAAGTGGTTCAGGTTATAGCATTCAAGTAGTTTTATAGTTAAATTCTTACCACAGAACGGACATGTTGGTGGTGGTTCGTCTTTAGAAAAAAAAAAAAGAGTTGTTTAGCCATGTATGGCCGATTCGAAGTCAGCTCATAATGGTGTCGTCCGTCCTTGATAATTTCACCTTTGGCAAGTTATCTTTTAAATTCGGGATAATAATAATATCATGTAATTTGTTGTTTGTTTCCTAATCCAAATCTTGATGCCAAATCTTATTTATGTATTTGTTTATTAATGGTTAAAAATCATCATATAGTGATTTTAGTTGATATTATTTAAAAGTGCAGACTTTGCCAGCCTGTCAGCTGTTTTGTTTTCCTTCATGCCAACATGGCCAGGGATCCAGACAAAGCAAATTCTGTACTATACTTCCCACCTATCACTTCGATTCTTTTTATAATTTTGTTATAAATTTTGTGTTGTTGGCTCTGGCAGGGTTTAAAAGTGACGGCAGAGCCAACAAAGAATCGTTGTAGATAACATAGTTTTTGTTGTTATTTTTACAGTTGATAGTGTTTAAGGCCATTAGAAGACTCTCGAGTTTGGCGTTGAATATCAAGGTGTTATCTTTCAGTCTCATTTGACAAGATTTGTCAGGGTTCTTAGAGCAGTATATGGCAGCTCCTGTTTTTACTTCTTGCTTAGATCCATCTGTGGATATTGTTTTTGCTACACATGTATTGATCCCTGAAGGGAAATTTCTCTTTCAGTTTTGACTGAAAACCCAGCGTCAGCCGCAGAGCAGCTCCGCAAACGGGGGCAATTAGTGTAAATAACCTTGCCAAAGGGTTAAATGCCAATGAACAGTGATTTTTGGAGCGGACCATGCAAATGGTCACCCACCTGAACAGTGACCATGGTCAATGCTGCTTGACTCAACTCATTGTTGATTTCTGCTCACTGCTGAGCCACTGACGTCACACTGTTCTTTCAGGTCAAGAAATTCTTGTTGGTAAATGATGTTACTGGTTTCGTCTTTTTAAAATTTTTCTCACGATAGATTAATCGAAATGTTGGTTTGTTTCCATCGTGGTGGCATCTCATGTTTTCTTTTATCTATATCTGATAGACAAATGTCTGACTGAGAGACATGATAGAGGGTTCTTACACCAAAAGCTGTTTTTTTTTCGAGATGTTTCAAAAATTTCTGCTGGTGAGCCTTTGAAAACACAGTTATAAGCTGGGTTTCGGGGAGAGATTTCAACTTCGGGAGATAATTAATGGAGAGTTTAATACGTTGGTGAGCCAGCGAAGGTTCGTTGGCCTCAGTGTATAAACTCTTTACTGGTGACGTTGTGAAAGCTTCAAGTGCGATCCGAAGACCTTGATGGTGTATTGTGTCAAGAAGCTCGAGAGAGTAATTAGGTGCAGAACCGTATATGATGCTGCCATAATCAAGTTTGGATCGAATCAAAGTAGGTACAAACGAAGAAGAGTTATTTTGTCAATACCACAGTCGTATGGCCAATTACTCGGAGGATATCTAAGGCCTTTTGGCAACACAACCTTGATTTCTTTACATGTAGGATAAAGGTGAGTCTAGTACCGAAAGTCAATCCCAAAAATGTTCATGTTTTTGTTATTCAATGTGAAAGAAGGTTCTGTGTGAAGGTTTCTTTGTCTATGTTCATAATGGACACATACAGTTTTCTCGACAGAGAATATGAAACCATTTTGTGTGAACCATTTTTGGACTTGGTCCACACAAAGTTACATAAATCTTTCCAAATGGGGTAAATATTTAGCCTTCAATGTAAATTGCAAAGTTATAGACAAAAAGAGAAGTGTTGGCATTTGCCGCTACAGATTTGACAATGTTGTTGAGTTTCAGGTTAAACAGAATAGGTGGAAGAATACTTCCCTGGGGGACACCAGCTTTTTGACAGAAATGGGCCCGAAAGGGTCTGATTAATTTCAACTGGAAATTTTCAATAGGAAAGGAATTCTTTGATGAAGAGAGGCACTCTGCCTCGAAAGTGGGCATCATGGAGATCTGTGAGGATTCCATGTCTCCAGGTAGTGTTGTAAGCTTTACCAAGGAAAAAAAGATGGCAAGAACTTGCTTTTTGCTTGCAAAAGCCTTGCCAAAACAACTTTCAAGTCGAATCAGATGGTCTTTTTGGCCAAACTATTTTGGGTTTCTCAGACCCAGACCAGACGATCGTTGACCATAGGCCTTCATTGCATTTGAATAATCTACTCTGGTTTAATGATAAAGTGTTTTTTTTTTCAACCAAGTTAAGAAATTCAAAGGATGAAGGTATCTCATTATGTAGGCTTTCAAAGCATTTGAGTAATCTACTCTGGTTTTTCAGGTAAGAGTAGAGGTTTCGTTCAACCAGGTTTTTCAGGTAGAGTAGAGGTTTCGTTCAAACAGGTTTTTCAGGTAGACTAGAGGTTTCGTTCAACCAGGTTTTTCAGGTAAAAGTAGGGGTTTTGTTCAACCAGGTTTTTAATGTAAAGTAGAGGTTTCGCTCAACCAGGTTTTTCAGGTAGAGTGGAGGTTTCGCTCAACCAGGTTTTTCAGGTAAAGTAGAGGTTTCGTTCCTCCAGGTTCTTCAGGTAGAGTAGAGGTTTCGTTCCACCAGGTTTTTCAGTAGAGTAGAGGTTTCGTTCAACCAGGTTTTTCAGGTAGAGTGGAGGTTTCATTCAACCAGGTTTGAAGTTTTGTTCCACCAGGTTTTTAGTAGAGGTTTCGCTCCACCAGGTTTTTTTTAGGTACAGTAGAGGTTTTGTTCAACCAGGTTAAAGAATTCAAAAGATGATGGTTCCCTTTTCCATAGGCCTTCAATGGTGGAGAATTAATTCTACTTTCAGTTTTGATAGACAGTAAAATGGATGAGGGTGTGTTATATATATATGTACTGTGCATTTCAAATGCAGTTTCTCTAGATCATATTTGTATTCCTGGTTGAAAGGAAATCCCCCAGCCAACCGCTTCCCCTAAACCCCCCCCCCAAAAAAAACAAAAAAAACCCCCCAAAAACCCCAGACTTGCGTGACAAAAACCTAAGACCAATTCAACAAGTATTTCATTCAGGTTGAAACTCTATACATCATGTTTCTAAAGTCTTGATTCAGTTTTAGAGAAAAAATAAAAACACACATTAGAAATTCACACTATAAATCAACATGATAAAATTACAGCATTTGAAGCTGATGAAACCCACTGTACAGTGGACCAGTTTATTATATTAACACAATAAATGATGGATGGAGACAATAATGAGTTATGACATGACCTCCCAGAGGCCATTATTATGTCAACAACATCAACAGCCCAAAGGATCACAGTTGTCTTCCAGTAGAATGGTTTGTCTCCATTAGAATGGGGTCACTGATGACGGTGAGAGGATCAAGGAGCATACATTTCTCATCAATGACAAAAGATGTTTGATTAAAAACATTTCTCAGATGGCTGAGTGAGAGTTAAGAAATGAACATGCATTGACTTTGAAAGCAAAAACCCTGTGGAGCTTCAACAATTTACTGGTGGCAGTCTCAAGAGATAGGGAGATACAAGTAAACTGAGAAAAGCTGAACTCCTCATTCCTCATTCATTGAGTCTTGAATGGTGACAACAGACCTTTCTGAAGTTCTTCAAGCTGTTGAACCCCATCAATGGCACCAGATGGAAAAACATTCAATCTTTCCTGCAGGACTATGCTGGTTATCAAAAAGCAGGCATCCAATGAGAATGGCTCATACAACTCCATTTTCATATCCGTGCCACCTGCGGAAATCTTGGACTGCCCCTGGAAACCAAGAAGCACTACAAATGGTGTCAAACTTGAGAAAGTTCTTGTTGTGGATGGAATTTTATTCCATGCCTTTAATGAGACACACATGAATGTTGAAAGGGAACCATTATTGGTAATTTTGGAAGTCTTGATATACCACCTGATTATACTAAATGATTATAAATTTAAAAGCTTTGAAGAATTTTACACATTATTCAAACAAGTTTTACTTTTTTCACTTTAGTGTCTTAAAAACTTTTGAAAAGACAATCTTTAAGAAAAAGTCTTGTGTCATCTTTGAGGCTTGGAAAAAAGATTAAGAATATGTTGACAATGGTCTTCAAAAGAAAGCAACAATGCTCCAATCTGACAATGATAAAACCAAAATTGAGTTTGCACTCCTTGAGAGGACACCTGGGTATAGACAAGCAGTTTATTTTTCCGTAATTTCCATAGAAAATGTCAAAACCTATTGTGGTCATCAGATTTACCAAGATGGAGGAGCATACACATTGCCAAGCACAAGGCAAATCACATGACCAAAGTTACTTGGAGACAGCCCCTTTCAAACCACTCTGACAAGAGGCAGAATCAGTTTTTGCCTCTCACTGAGTTGTACATGGAAGTTTTACACAAAAGTTGTAATGAAGTTGGTAGGGAAAATAGACCAACATGCCTATACACAAAAGTTGTAATGAAATTGGGAAGGAATATAGACCAACATGGCCTACACACAAAAGTTGTAATGAAATTGGGAAGGAATATAGACCAACATGGCCTACACACAAAAGTTGTAATGAAATTGGGAAGGAATATAGACCAACATGGCCTACACACAAAAGTTGTAATGAAATTGGGAGGGAATATAGACCAACATGGGCTACACACAAATGTTGTAATGAAGTT
>JBCJKF010326405.1:0-14374 GCA_039654545.1 Plocamopherus ceylonicus | reverse complement strand
GAAGATCTAGATCTACATGTATTAAACGTGGCAGGAATTTACAGCAGAGTAAAACAAAGCACGTAGATATCTAGATCATCGACAAAAAGAGAGAAAGGCTTTTCTTTGACGCCCGATCAAGAATCTATATAGTTAGTCTAGCCTAGCCCTTATTCAAATGCACAGAAAAAAGAAAGGGGGGGGGGAGGGGGGGGAAGGGGGAGGGGTAGAGGGTAAGTTTGAAAACCCTGTCATCAAGGCCGCCCTTAATAAAATAGTGATCATCATGCACAGCCTTGCTGTCATCGGACTCTTCACACTGCAAGTGTCGTATAGCCAGCCTCCCCTCCACCTCCCCACGTATCCCAACCTACACGTCTGCTGGGGACTCTGCCCCAACCAACCCCTTCTCATACGATACACACCAAACGGTAAAGCAAGCAACTCCTCACCACTCATCACCCCACCTCGCGTTGAGTTTGATGAGCGGGCTGCGGGCAATTTAATGATTCGTTCCTAACCGACTGATTCGTTCAAAAAGTGTCTCGATCACGTCCGCATGTGACCTAACCCTAAGGTTAACGAATCATCTCGAGCGCTCGTCCCAACACTACCAAATAGGTGACAAAATTTTTGAAAACTATATTTTGTAGCCATATATTTCAATTTCCCAATAAAACAAACAGCAAGTAAAATAAAAGTATCCATGTAGAGAAATCTAACTCAAAACAACGAAGTGGTTATTCGCCCTTCTGGGGCGAATAACCCTGGCGATATTCGCCCTTCTGGGGATCATGCTGTTATAGGTATAATTCGTATCAGGGACCAAATAACTGACAATGATTGCCCTGATTACATAATACTTTCAGTCTTTATGTGTAAATTGTTCACTGCCTTAAAAAAGTAAGATAGAGTCTAGATTGATTTACTAAATATATTACATGATGAAGATCTAGATCTACTGATTAGGCCTATACACACATGTACTATATTTTCTAGTTATCAAAAGTAGATAACGGATAACGAAATTGAAATAGCAAGTAAAAAAGCAAGTCCTAACTTACTTTTTTAAGGCAATGAACAATTTATCGAATTTTTGTCAGTTATTTGGTCCCTGATGCGAATTATAACTATGACAGCTTTATCACCAGAAGGGCGAATAATGCCAGGATTATTCGCCCTGGAAGAAGGGCGAATAATGCCAGCCTTTGGGAAAACCCCTGCCTTTGTCTATGAATAACAAAGCTATGCAGTGGGCTAGAAGCTTAAAATAACTTGCACAGTGATTGGTTACTATTTAAATTATAATTATTGGTACTTCCGGGTCATTTACCATTTATGGGATATCAAAATTTTCCATTAAAGAAGGTCAGGGTTTGAAGGGTACATAAACTACCTACGCTTCACAAGCATGGAGGAGGCCTGGGTACATAAACTACCAGTGCGCCGCTCAGAGTTTTTTACCGCTAGGCGTAGATCTACGCATTTCGAGCCAACAGGGTTAAATTTAAAAGTCACCTCTAAGAGACAGGTCCAGATACCCACAGTCTACCTAAGAGGCATTTTTTTCACATGGCCAAATTCTTTGAGGAATAAATTATTTCATTTTGTCCTTAAAATTACTTCTACTAGATATATCATTTTAATATATGTGTGTAGTGAGTTAGATGGCGCATCGATTATCTGCACCTTAATAAACATGCTTAAACTGTGATACACGCACATTTATTGTTGCCTACTTTGATGTCATTCAGGAAACACCGGGCCGCCAGCTTTAGTAAGGCAGTTGTGGGATTTAGCGGCGAGGTGTTGACAGCTGATCGGTCGTGACCAGTGTACCCCGCTTCGGTAACCGGGCCATGTGTGCAAAACTGGTGGCAAGCGTCCATCTTGGTTCACGAGTCAATGGCAAGCGACAAAGCAATTCATTCAAAGGCATGCAATTTCGTCAGATGTTAGGCAGATAGATCATAAAAATGCCTTCCCCTTCCTCTGTATATGCTTGCTTCCTGTGATTGGGGGTGGGCGTGCGTAAGTGCCTCTCCTTTTGTCTGCGTGTTCGCTTCCCATGATTGGCTGTTTATTGAATTCCTTTTCATTGACTTAAAGTTTTAGCCAATCAATGAGGTTTGTGTAAACACTGGACTAGAGGGGATGGGACTACATAGGCCTAATACTGGGCCTTCTAAGTACTCTAAGTATTGACGAGTTACCTCCCATGAACCACGTCTAAGAGGCCGCTTTTTTTGTCACCCGTGGACCGGTCTCTTACGCGGAGACCACTGTACATTAATTGCAGTACTGTAGTATGTTAGTGGTTAGTACGAACACTCTTTACATAGTACAGTATAGATTTAGTCTTTGTCTACTTCAAATTTTATTCCGCTTCGGCATCGGCTGTTCCAAAAATAAAGGTCAGAAGCATGCCAGATTAACCTAGGATTAAAGTTAATTTTCTAAAGCGCCCCATTCCATGCACAGCGAAGGGGATTGCACAGCCAAGCACACAGCCTGCGTTCCACCTGCAAGTGTGTGATGTCAGCATGCAAGGTTGCTCTGATTTCTGCTTTGATCTGAGTTAGGATAAAGAGTTGCGTAGTTGTAGGCTTATTCTAAATGGTATTATTTCAATAATCAGATTAATCAATCAAGCCTCAAGATCTACATTTTTTGAAAGCTAATTATTGATACTTTAGACTTGAAGATAGAACAAAGGTTCCATGAAAATGGCCCCTAATGGGTCACGAAAAGTTCTCATGAATGATTCTTTTCAAAAAGCTCACAAATAAACATTTTTGTTGTCTGTGTATGTCTGTCTATATATATATACAATGAGCAAAATTAACCATTCAAATTGTGTGCTTCTGGGCTGATTTATTTTGATTTTTTTACTAACTTCTGCGAACGGCGTTTCTCAGAACGAAGTGGTTATTCGCCCTTCTGGTGATAACGCCGTTATAGTTATTATTCATATCAGGGACCAAATAACTGACAATATTTGGCCTGCTTGCTTCATATTTTCAGTCTTTATGTGTAAATTGTTCACTGCCTTAAAAAAGTAAGCTAGAATCTAGATTGAGGTAATATTACATGAATATCTAGATCTACTGACTAGACCTATACACATATATGTACTAGATTTTCTAGTTATCAAAAGTAGACAACGTAATTGAAATAGCAAGTAAAAGCAAGTCCTAGCTTACTTTTTTAAGGCAATGAACGATTTACCCAACTTATTGTCAGTTGTTTGGTCCCTGATATGCGAATTTCAACTATGACAGCAATATCACCAGAAGGGCAAATAATGCCAGGGTTATTCGCCCCAGAAGGGCGAATAATGTCAGCCTTTTCAGAAATACACAATATCCTACATTTTTACTTGGGCAAGTCTATGAACAACACTAGTATTTCAAATGACTTTTAGCATCGTATTTTATCTTTTTCTGAAAGAAAAGGCATTGAAGTGGACAAACGAAGCATTTTTTATGTGTTTAGGGGGCTACCATGTTTCAGGCAAGTAGTTCTAACAAGCCATGTTAGCAGCCACATGTTACTGATCTTCGAACTGTAGGTTAGGATCTAGATTCCTTTAAAATCACATATGTATAAGATATTGTTATCTAGGTAATTGCTGTATTTTAATCATACACTTTATGAGTCTTTGATTTGCTTGTGCAGCTTGATTTAATTTAAATTTCTTCATGTTTTTTCTGTATAAAATTCATGAAAATATTTCATAGATATAATGTTACGTGATATGACCACATAATCAATAAGAATAATTAAGAGTCTTCTTTTAAAAAAATCAGGGGGGAGATAACTTTGCGGCTATTTTACTCAAAAGTGGGGGGGTCTGTTGCCCGAAAGTTTTTTTCGATTGTTACCCGAGCCGATGCCCTGCAAAGCTGTTTGCCATTTTAGATACTTTCTCTAAGTCTAAAGTGATCTAGATCTAAGTCTCAATTCAATTCAAAGTTTATTTACTGTCAAGTGTGTCAGGATTTAATACATATTAAATTACTAAAAGCATATACATATATTATAAAATAATAAATCCTTTTATTATTTAATCAGATCTGATGCCTGTCTGCTAATTGAAAACCAAGCAAGTTTTTGCAAAACTGTCAGGAGAAATTTTGCAAGTAATATATGTGTTTCCAGAAAACACCAGAATATGGAAACTCCTGACTCATCACTTGCATCAGCAGCTGGAAAGGTATATAAATGATACATCAGTTTGACTTTAATTTAATGAATGCTTTTCTTTACAGTTAGATTCTTTTCTTTTCTTTCTTTTCAAATTTTTTTTTTATCTGACTGACTGATCTCCTACCCCGGGTGTGGGTTGTTGAGGCACCATTTTGTCGACTTCTTATGTTGTTTTTTTTTTTTGCTTTTGTTTTTTTACTTACTTGTGATGCTTGATACTTGATCTTTAAGATGTTTGAGGCCCTTGGGCCTGTGCAAAAAACTCCACTAGCTAATGGGGTAGCAGTCTGGATCATATATATATATGGCTGGTCATCCCAGTGAGCATTTAGTCTTCTCTTGAAAACCTTAATTGTTGGAGCCCTGACAACACTTTCTGGCAGACCGTTCCAGGTGTTGACCACACATTCAGAAAAGTATGAACTGCTTATGTTGAGTCTGCAATGTTCCTTCCTCAGTGATTTGCAGAGTATTTGCTCTTCTCTCTCTACCTTAATCAGCTGTTAAATGAGGCTGGTTAGTCAAATAAAAACCATGGATATATATTTAAAGGTGTCAATCATATCCCCACGCTTGGCAGCTTCAGGGATATGATTTCTCTTTTAGTGGGCCTAATAGCTTTGTCGCTCGATGTTGCACATCTTCAATGAGAGCGTCTTTGAATATGGATTCGATGCATATTGTCCGTACTCCAGCAGGGGTCAAACAGGAGACTTGAAAAGTTGGACAAATAGGTCCTCATTGAATTGAGGTACAGTACTCGCCGGATTCCTGCACGTTACGTCTTACTGCACGCTGCAACCCGGTTACCAATTTGTTACTATTCACCATTGACGACACTGGATTCCTGCAACATCGCATTCATGCACGCTTTTTAGTTACTCCCATGAGCGTGCAGGAATCCGGCGAGTACTGTAGTCAAAAGAGCGTCTGATGATACAACCACTTTGTTTGCCTTTGCCGTGATGTTTGAGACTAACGTGCAGTTAGGAACGCAGAAAAATTAATAGGTTTGAAACTACCATCTCTCGAAACCTTGTATGAGGAAAGAATGTCAGTCAAAACCAAAAATACTATAAATGATGCAGCCCACCCAGCTAGGCAATACTTTGAATTTTTACCCCAAGGGAAAAGACTTAGGGCATTTAAAGGCAATAATGGTTATGTAAATAGTTTTTTCCTTCAAGCTGTGAAACATCATAATAGAACAAGAACGAAAAGGATGAATTAATTGCACCGTGTTAATTATCTCAATAATCCCTTGTGAGTATGTGTATGGGTAAATGTGTGTAGGTGTGTATATATATGTATGTATGTATGCATGTATGTATGTATGTATGTGCGTATGCATGTATGTATATATGTATGTGTGTGTCTGTTTGTATGTATGTATGTATGTATGTATGTATGAATGTATGTATGTATGTATGCATGTATGTGTATAATATTGTGTATGTACAGTATGTATGTTTGTATGTATGTATGTATGTTTGAATGTGTGTATGTATGTATGCATGTTTGTATCTATGTATGTATGTATATATGCTTGAAAGTTTCTGATGTTGACCAAGCTTTGATTATTTTCAGTGTATTATGTATTATATTGATTGAATAAACATGAACTATGAACTATGATATCGAGCTTGTTGTCGATTAAAACTCCTAGGTCTTTTTCAACGTCACTTTCAGCAAGAGCCAAGCTGTGGTTTTCTCCTCTGTTGGTTGTTCCTCTCATGTAATAAGTTGCCTTTGATTATCTGTTCCCAAATTTCAGTACACTGCACTTCTCTGGGTGAAGTCTGAGTAATAGCAATAATAGTAATAAGGATGAACAAACTAATTTATGGTTGAGGGGTTCATTTTCAAAAACTGAAACAAGACCTGTGAATTGTACCAAATTAATCGGCACCTTCCAGATTTTTCCCAAAAAATTGCCTTCAAATCGATTTCAATGTAATTTTTTCAAGGCATTTGTACTGATTATTGACTTTTTGTGTCTTTAAGCTGGGTTGAACTGATGTCTCACAGTAGCGAGCGGATCATTTTGTTATTGAGTTTTGAACGGCAAAGGTTGATATAAGATATAGCTCCATCAACAAGAAGAGTAGGCTCAATAATGACTCTGGTGAAAAATTTACAATGTAACGCTGAGTATTGGGACAGAGAAATCCCATTGTTTTCAGGGGAAAAGCTATCAAACAATTGACTGTAAGATTATTTAGATTGTATTTTATATCTGGTATTGATGCTCATATTAGGGTTGCTGTGGGTGATTTGAGTTAAAATTTGATATTACTTTTTTACTTACTATCTATCTTACCCCAGCCTTCACAACACCCCCTTCTTTGGGAAACTGTATGGCTGAAACAAAATGTCTTTGAAGATGCAGAGGCTGCCTACCATCAGATGGCTATTGGAAATGTTGGTGTCGAGATGATGAAGAAAAATGACAAGGTTGATGAGAAATCAGTATTGGTGAGAAAAGAAGAATAATGTCTTTGTTATGTCCACAAGTAATTTATTTACCTGCGGTCTTAAAAGTTTTGATGCTTTCAAAATCGAAATATCTGTCTTTTTGAAAGTGTACGCTCAACAATGACTCTGGTTAAGAATTCACAATGTAAACTGCTGATACTGAGTGTTGGGACTGAGAAATTCTATTGCTTTTAGAAAACATTTATTAAACAATTGACTGTTAGATCTTGTTCTATATCAAGTACCAATGCTCATGTACATTGGGATTGTTATGAGAGTGATTTGAGTGTAAATTTGATATGATACTTTCTCACTATCTTACCCCAGCCTTCGCAACACCCCCTTCTTTGTGAAACTGTATGGCTGAAACAAAATGGCTTTGAACATGCAGAGGCTGCTATACACCAAATGGCTGCTGGAACTGTTAGTGTCGAGCCGATGAAGAAAAATGACAAGGTTGGTGAGAAATATATTCCTTGAAGAAATGTCTTATTTATGTCTACAAGTAATTTATTTACCTGCAGTTCAAAAGGTTTGTATATGATCTAAAAGGCAACATCTTTGTGTGTTGTAGACATACTTGTGTCTTCCAGCTTACTCATGCCATTAACTGATCTATAAATTTATATAATTCGTGTTTGCATATGTGTTATGTCATTAGACTTTAACAATAATTGAGTTATATCCTTTGCATATTTTATAATTCGCATATTTGCCCTGATTGCTTCATACTTTAAGCCTGTATGTGTAATAATAGCAAGTCCCAACTTACCTTTTTAAGGCAATGAACAATTTACACAATTTATTGTCAGTTATTTGTCCCTGATATATGCGAATTATAACTATGACAGCATTATCACCAATTGGGCGAATAATTATGTCAGCCATAAATAATATTTCCTGGGTTTTTTTCTGTAGCCTGTGCAACATCCCCTTCTCTCAGAAACTGTGTGGTTCAACCAAAATGCCTTTGAAGATGCAGAGGCAGCCTTCCACAAAATGCCTGCCAAGATAGTCAGCAATTCAGTGCCTAAAGTTGCAGTGGAGAAAAAGAAAAAGAATGGCAAGGTAGAGTATTTCAATATGCTTAAACATGAAAATCAGTGTATTGACTCATTTATGAATTGTGTTCTGAAACTCTTTTCCATCTATTTTAGTATAATGTCTAAGAAATTTTATTGGATTTGTAATCAGTTCAGAAATATGTCTGTTATTATGTCCCCTACCAGTCCCAACAAGGGAATCTCAATAATATTCTGAAACAGTCATGAAATCCTTAAATCTTCTCCCCTTGTTAGTAACTGATGGAATCATCAAATATTTTTATTGTAGAAATACATGTTTTCTTTCCCTTCCATCAAGCAGATTGTGCAGAAAGAAGAGAAACAAACTGTTTCCGTTTCCAAGAAAGCTGACACTATGTCATGGTCTCAGAAGCTTGAAAATAAGTTGTCAACAATTGAAGAGAGTTCTAGAAAGCTTGGAAATGTTCTTAGTCATTTACAGAAGGTAAACATAAATATATGGACTTTTTTTTTTTTAGTGTTGTGTCAAAGCAAAGAGTGTATATATCTTTTATCTTTTCTTTTGTTTTTCTGAAGAAATTCTGTAAGCAAATCAAATTAACCCTGTTAATCCTAGACCAGACATCTTGTAGCATATCACAAAGCTGTTTGTTTTGTTTTTTCAATTATGACGCTTAAGGAAAAAAGTTTGGACAAAATTATAAAAGGGATTTACATTATTTATCATCATATGTATTACAGCTGTACACGTACTTGAATTATGAATTATTATAAATGGTTAAGTGCAAGGGAGATCATTGTAAATTCAGACATATAAATAGAAGGAGAAGTAGAATTACTATCATAATGGAATATGATTAATGTAACAAAACAATCAAACCTGCCTTAGTTGTCTCCTGCCCATAAAGGCCACCTGTACTAACTGTCAGTTCTCTCTGACACCCTTTATTCTTCCCTATATTTTCAACCTCTCTATAGCTGACACCTGTCCAAAATGGTCAGCCATTCCTCAGAACAATACATTCACATCACCTGCTCAGAACAGTCAACCCCTTTTTGGTTCCTTACAAATTTGTCCTGCTAAATGGCATAATGGCTGACCACCCAACCCATTCTAGCCTCCAATCGATTTGTAGACAGATTGTTGTGCACACCATGCTTATTATAGTTAGACATTGCTTAATATGTTACATAACACTGATGCCTTGCCTAGACACGGCCAAGGTCAATCCTTTCGCATAAAGATATGATAGTCTTCGTCTGCTTTCGCATAGAGTGCCGTTGCTAGACATTGCTAGTCACACCCAGGGTGAATGCTCCTCTTTGAAGGTGTCAACGGCCAGTGCCTAGACAGCTGAGTGAGCAGACATGCTTTTTGTTTTCGGAACAGTATTGAATAGGTTGGCTCAATCTGGTCTGCCAAGCTTGAGGGGTGGGGTGGGATAGGGTGGGAAGGAGGGGCATGAGGAGGCAGGAGTCATAATAACAGTATTGAATCAGTTGGCTCCATCTGGTCTGCCAAGCTTGAGGGGTGGGATGGGATAGGGTCGGAGGGAGGTGCATGAGGAAGGAGGAGTCATAACTTTTAAGTCACACAAGGGTCAACTGCTGCTTATTGACAGGCAAGGTCTCCAGCCAATGATAGACAGCCTGAATGTGATAGGATTATGATGTTTCTTTATTTAATTCTGCACGAACCATATCAGTTTAAACTGACAGAATTGCAGTTTGTCTTTGACAATAGTATCTTTACTTTTCATGCTGTCGCTGGGTTTATGTGGACTCAAATTGATGAAGTAGTGCTGGAATACAGTAGAAGATGCAGAAATAAAGTAATCGTTTCAAGCCTTTCAGCTCAAAGGGCCAGAGCTTATTCCAGTTTCCATAGCATGAGGAGGACAGTGACAGATAAGATCTATTTCTATCTGAATAGGATGCGAGTCTATTGCAGAATGCTTTCCCAGCCGAAGCTGTACCTATTTTCACTTGGTTCGAATGAAGTAACAGGGGTACAGTTTCTTGTTTTACTCCATCTGTGCTAAAATTACATCCCTGTGCCGGAGACCATCAGCCCTTTTGGCACCAATGTCACTGTTTTCTCAATAACCCAGTTCTTTATAGGACTATTACCATAATTTTTTGTATGACCAACTCTATTATTGTGTAATTAGTCTTAGACTTACTTATCATAATAGCTGACAAACTCAGATAGCTGAGTATTCTTGTCAACGCGCCTTAAGTACTTTATAATTCTAGTATTTTGATGTTAGTGTTGTACATTTAAGTTTCTGTATGAAGTCTTCTTTGTCTTTACTGTACTTTATATTGGTAGAGAATTAGTTTATTCTACAATCTGAATGTATAATCAGGAAATATGAATATAAATGGCTATCTACATTTGATGAAGGCAGTGTAAATGTTTGAGCACCAGATCATGTGTAGCTATTTCTCATATTTAATTCCTCTAGTGGTAAAATTATATTGTGCCAAAGGTTTTATGATCTTATTTCCCTTGGAAATGCTATAAAGAGCAACGACTCGAGAAATTCACAAACAAATTTAGGCACAGCTTTGTGGATAGAGCATGGTGTACGCGCTGTAGGTAGTAATGTAGTCGACTAGTGAAATCCCACAAATTTTTTGCTCCTCCTTTTTTTTTAATTATTCCTCAGAAGACAATATTGTCATTTTTTATTTTCTCTATTGTTAATATAATCTGAGCAAAATTACCTCTCTGTACTAGTGAGTAATAAGGCTTTGGTAGGCTTGGTTAGCAGAGGTGTGGAATCATTTTTTTTTTTTATATGTACTTTTTTCTCTCTCTGTCACTCACTTGATAGGGCCAAGACACAACCCAAAAACTGATGGTCCAACTGGTGAGTGCCATGGACGCGTGTCGAAGCCAGGTCAATGACCAATTAAACGCCAATCAGTGTTGCATTAAAGATGTCCAAAAGCTCCTCCAGTCTTTGAATGGCACTGTTGGGAGCATCAAAAGGAGCATGGCTGCTAAAGACTGCAAGTCCTATATGACTTATGAAATATTCTGCCAGGCCATGACAGATCGTTTGTTGTTCTTTGAGGAGGAAGTCACAAGCATGAGTGATGGGGCCAGAGATGTGTATGAAGCAGACTGGGAACCGCATGTGTCAAGTATCATATCGGATATTGCCAACCTGCATACGAAAATGAGCCTTGTGAAGGTCAAGAAATGTGAATCCAAAATGGCTGCCGTTGTGAAGCACGTAGACAGCATTTTGAAAAGAAAAACTTTGCAGAAAAGCCAGCCTAGCAAGTCATTAGACCACAACATGGGCGTGGTTAGCAGCACCAGTTCTGCATCAGTGGATAGTCCTGAAACATCTAGCTCCTTGTCTGGGGAATGCTCAGACTTTGATATGAACTTAGATGACATTGAAGAAGATGACTTCTTTCCCAGGAAGGTAGAAAAATCTCCGTTTGCTTCCAATGCCGGACAAAAAGCTGCTACAGGCTCGATAAAGGACAACGCTCCCAGGGGGAAAAAAGCCCATGCAGTGAAAAAAAATGGAGGCATGACGTATCATCAGTTGCAAGGTAGCCAAGCTGCCAGGAATTCCCCGGTCAGAGACTCCAAGAAATCAACAAAACCAGCCCTCCCTGGCAGTGGCAGTGACCAGGAAAATAACTCCAAGTCTTTGAAAAGCAAAACATATCGCAGTCGCAATCCAAAGAATTCCCAGTCCTCTGATACAGGAGCAAGGGCATCCCCTAATCAGTCATATGCAGGGAACAACAATAATGCATCTTTCCAAGGGCCCTCGATGTTGCTCACCTCATCATCCCCAAACTCATCTGCATCTTTCAACTGCGACTCTCTTTTCTTCAACAATGCCACAGCCTCTGCCAACATTGGGGCTGATTACAATCCAGCTTTCATCAACCAGCAAAATCCATTGCTTCTGGAGCAGCATTTAAATGAGCTGTCGCAAAAGATTCAACAAATTCACATGGCCTCGAAGCCGACCTTTGATTTACAGCAGATGCTCCAAGAAACAGAGAGGCTGCGGCAGTTGGCCATCGAGAGACAGCAACACCAACTCCTGCAAGAACAGTTCCAGCAGCGGTATCAGATGCTGCTCAATGCCTTCAGTCAGTACCACAAGATTTCCACCCTCCAGCCCTCTCAAGCCAGCCCTCCTAAAGCCCAAGTGCAAGCGCATTCAAAAGCCCAGCCGTCTGCCAGGTTCAAAGATGTTCACAGCAGAGACCTGCCAAAACCTGCACCAAACACAAAGGGCTCAAACAAACCCAAAAAGCAAGATAGTGATTTGAGTCAAACAGTCAGTCATTTGCCAGGAGCTGTCAATGTGAATGCTCTGTCAAAGACAGATAAGACAAAAGCCAAGGAGAAAGAGAGGTCAGACTCGTCCAACGCAAAGGAAAAAAGGGTATCGCATCCACGGGCTTCCTCAGAGATCATCCAAGTGGCCTCCTTTAGTCCAAAAGTTCAAAACGATGCCCTGAAGGGGGGGATCAGCTCCATGGTTGTTTTGGACGACCTGAAATGCCTCCTCCTCGTCGACATTATAAACAGCCGTCTCAAGCTGTACCACTTCACAATCAAGACCAGTCCACGGGAATACGATTTCAAGGTGGTGGCTACTTTGGAAATGCCTAATCCTTACTACATGGCGAAGTTGTCGTACAACAGAGTTGTGGTCACCAGAAATGGCGGCATGATCAGCATAGTGCAGGTAACGCCTAAAAGCCTCAAGGTTTTTAACAGCATTGAATTGGGAACTCAGTATTACGGAGTTGCCTTCATCATGAAAAACTGCATCGCAGCGGCTGCCTTTGAGTTGAACAGGGTCGATATGCTGACATTTGAAGGGGATGGTTCTGTTCTCAAGACGACTTTGACCCACTCAAAAGGTCCCGAACTCCTCACGTCCATCCCCTCGAGGAAGTGTGTCGTGTATTTCGAGAAGCAGTCAGATGGACAAACTTACTTGACGGGCATCAACACAAAGAAGCAGGTGATATTCAAAACAACTTTGATGGGAAATCCAGGTGACGTTTGGAATTTGTCTAGCGTGGGGGACAAAGTGCTGTGCTGCAACAAGCAGCAAAATAATTTACTATTGGTCTCAAGCTCAGGACAAGTAGTGTGTAATATTGAGCCTCCCTCCCTCACTGTGAATCTCCCTTTTGCCATTGGTTTCAGTCATTGTGGCGACTTATTCCTTGCCAACGATGGAGCGTGGGAATGCGATGCAAACCATTACATCACGACAGAAATTAATGTTTTTTCTTTCCTCAATGAAAGCAAGTAATTTGACCCGAGTGGGTATTTGCTTGACAGTTCTTTTTACACAAAGCTTCTAAAAGTGGGTTATTTTTTTCAATGCAGTCAGTATATTTTTTATTTCAATATTCATGTGTTTGGATTTTATGCAAACAAAACAGAACAAAACAAACAAGGAATGTGTGAAAATTGTAATATATGGTCATTGCTTATTATTTGATGTGCTTTAGTAAAATAATGTTGTGGTGAGATTAAATGTGAATAGGTGTAACTTGGAAAGAGTACAAAAGATTTTTATTTTCTGGTCATAGTATAAATAACCTGTGGGGATGATTTTCGTACATTTTACATCTCTAAAATTGTGTGTATTTTTAATGAATGGATCTTGTCTGTAACAAATTATCATTTTATTGTGTTCATGAGGGCAAAATGGGAAATTTTTATTTATGTAGAATAATTAATAGTTTATTTTATGTAAGCAGTCAAATGTGATATGATTTCAGTGTATTGACTTCGTAGTACTGTACTAGCTTTAAGATAGAGAAATAAAGAATTCAAGTATGAGTCAAGGGGCTAGAGTATTGCACAACGAAATAAATCTGACCGTAACAGGCATTTATCAGGGGGGAATTTAAGCAGTAACTATTGTTTTTGTACTTGTATTCACGTATTATTATATGTGTATATATATACACCTGAAGTACACTTTTGTTTTTGCAAATTTCCCACTCCTCTTTTTTTTTTTCTTATCTCTATTTTTATGTAGTACTTTCATTCATTCAATGTGTTGAGATGTACAATTCTCTCTTTTCTAACACTGTAATTTATAGATTACAGTTGAACACCATTAAGAGTTGGTCCCCAGGGACCAGACAAACTGGTTTATCTTAATGGAGTGTGTTGCTTATGACATTGTCTGCCCTTATCTAGCATCTGCCTTTGTTGCCATGACAGAAATGTTTTCTAAAGAATTATTGCATTAATGTTGCACCCAAGGAAAAGGCTTTCTTGTCCTAGGATGGACTAGAAAGCGGCCTTAGTGCCATTTTTTTTGTGGCACCAGGGCTGCTTTCTATTTCTAGTCCATCCTATGACAAGAAAGCCTTTTCCTTGGGTGCAACATTAATTCAGTAATTCTCTAGACGACATTTCTGTTATAATGTGGAAATGCCACTGATTTTACTGCAACATTAGAGAGGGGATGCTTGGGTTGCTGTGGAGTAAGGGAGGCATATATAGCCTCAGGGAGGGATGGATCAGTTTGATGCAGACTGACCTGGAGTCCAAATTTGGTGGCTATTCCCCATTCATGTGCATTGTGTTACGAACAGGGTCACGTGCTATCTAGAAGGACTGTGTACTTTTGTACACAATGGGCGATAGAACATCAAGGGGGGGG
>JBCJKF010325294.1:0-14375 GCA_039654545.1 Plocamopherus ceylonicus | reverse complement strand
CTGGAGAAGAGCATGAAAATTTATTAATTGTAGACATATTTAGATCAGGAAACGGACATAAGTTTAAAATAAGTCCTGATCCAGATAATCCTTCCTTTATGGAAAAATTAAACGAAAATGTTGTATTTGAAGTAGACCTACCAAATATAGAGAACTATAAACAAGGAAATGTTGACATTGAAAATATTATGCAATATATAAAAGCTCCATCAATCAGTGAAGAAGAAAATGATGATAAAATGGATAATAATGAAAAAATTTCTACAAATGTTTCTCAGGATACATGTTCTATGAAAGATCTTACTTTAATGAATAATTTGCAAACATCTATAAGTGAGTTAGATATTAATGAGGATAATAAAATATGGAAAGAATTAAATGATTACTTATTAATATATGCTGAAGAAATTAATGACAAAGACAATTGTATAAATGATGAAGAATCTTTTTTGAAAATAGCTTCCAATTGGAAAGAATTACTTGATCTCGAAATTAGTTTATTAAATAATACATACAAAGACATGACAGATTCTGTTCATAAGCTAATATACGAAGAACATTTTTCTGCTTTAAAGACTTTTCTTAATATACAGAAACGGGCTTTTTTATGTATTTTTCCACAACTTCGCAATGATGAAGAAGTACAGGATACTTATATATATTCAGGATATAATTCAAATAATAATTTATTAGATATGTATAAAGAAATAGAAGATTTTAAAAGTCATTACTGTTCAATGACAACTAAATTGAATGCATATTTTCCTTATAGTATAAATATTGACGAACATATGCCAAATTTAATGATGTCAAGCTCTGAGATTGAAGATTATCGCAAGGCATTACAGTATTTTAATACATATCGCAACCCTAATGAAAAATTATTAGAAATAATAGATTATATAACATTTTTGAGTGAAACTGAAAAATACGAGTTGATTAAGAAAATAAAAGATCAAAATTTATCATTTTCGGATATGAAAATATTTCTTATTGAAGAAGCAGCAAAAAGAGATTTAAAAAATGAAAAATCAATGGAACATTTACAATTGTCTGAAAAACTGAATTCTTCGGAAAGAAATGGTATATTAACAGAAAATGTACAAGTATTTGAAAAAGTTTCTTCAGAAAAAAATAATGAATTAATGAAATGTGTACAAGTGTCTCAGAAGTTGGTTTCCTTAGAAAATAAGGACAGTAACACAATTCATCATCAGAAGATTGCTGAAGTGGATTCTCCAGAAATACATATAATAAATAGGAATAGTTCAAAAAGAAATTCAAAGGAGTTGCAAGAAGCTCACTCTAATGAAGTTATAACTGTCAATCAAAAAGACCATGAAATACAAGATAAGAAACATAATATTATTAATACAATCTCCAATAAAAATGAAGAAATTCTTGCAAATAAAAATTCAAATGATGGTAATGAACGATTTCAAATAGATAAATTAATGAATGGAGAAAATAATCAAAGTATGCACAGCATTACAAGCAAATCATCATTTATATCATTCAATGAAAATATTACGTACTCAAGCATTAGTAAAGTTGAAGCCAACAAACAACAGGATATAGCATCCAGTAGTAATCATAAACAAAAAACCAGTAAAAAGGATACTATGTATAAAGAAGTTAAGAACTTTCAAACTATATATACACCTGTACAAACAAATAATATCCATTATAATAGTATGAACAATTCATATAGCAAACTTAAACATGTAAAATTTAATAAAGATAACCCAAAAAATAGTGTAGACAATTCAGGTGCTTGTACAAAATATTCAATATCAACTCCAATTATAAGCACAAGAAAAACTCAATATTCATTGAATTCTGCTGCACAACGCTTTCATCCACAAGCCTCATATTCTAATTTAAACTATAATCTAGATACAAGAGAGGAAACCTGCTTACCAAATCAAAATGATCACCTTTATCAGTGGAACAAACATGTATCTGCTAGTTCCCAGCAATCTCACTCGCATAAGAGAAAAACAGCACAGTCTAATTGTGTACCAGAATATTGGGAACCAGAGATTGATTATTGTCCTAAAAATTCGAATATTCATAGGCTGAATGATAATTTAACGAACGACGTTTCTTCACATGAAACTGATATTGACAGTTTTCTATCATCGTTGCGAATGCAAACAGATCAGTTGCATTTACAGATTTATAAGTCACAAATGTTCGAAAACTGGACTTCATATGATCAATGATCGCGCAGAATTAAACTAATTAAATAAAAGTTGAGGAATTAAATGAGTTATTAAAAAGAAAAGAGATTTATATATATACGATGTATATCGCTGGCGAATTTTTGTCGAATTATCTTTTCTCACGGATGTGTTTACGATCATGTTGCGACGGCAAGGAATGACATGTGAATCGATCGAAAGGTCACGCATTGCTAGTACTTAACACGCATGTGAAACGTAAATTGTGTGTCGGAGGTAACCTTTTCTCCTACCGATTCGCGACCTACGGTTATGCAATTAAATTGATCTTTTGCGTGATTGAGTCCTGTATAGTTTTATCGATCGAATACATGTCAATCTGTTAGCAATAATGATAATTTAATACATAAATTATTTTTTCTGAAAAAAACAAAAAATATACTAAAATTTTACGGTATATAGAAAATACATAGAAAAGGATATTTTTTGATGAAAGGAAACAAATTTTTTAGTGAACGTTATTTTTTTTTTTTTTTTTTTTTTTCATTTACTTTCATTTTACATAGCTATCGAGAGATACTTCTATTAATTTCGTAATTGTTCCTGTTTCCTTAATCCGGACTGCGTACTAGATAGCACTGCAGTGAGTTGCTGCAAGACACTTGATATCACTAACGGGAGTAAACGGAAAACGGCGAGCGTTATATTAAAACGCGGTCGAACAATATTAAAGAATCGTTACGATTCGAAAAAACATTCATTGCGAAACAGTTTATCCAGTAAAACGACAACAAGCGACCAGGATTTACATAAATTAAGACCCGAAGACGTTAATGCCATTGCCTCTCCGTGTCAAAATAGACTCGGTTTGCCGGATAGTTTGACTATCGCGGACACAGCATCAGAAGCCAAAAAGGCTATCAAATTAGAGGATAAACTCATTTCCGGCGAGGAGATTGAAGTCTGTCCCGCTATTTGTATCGGCAATCGGCGCATCGAATGCGTTCCAGATGAAACAAATGCACATTTAGCAAATGAGAATCCGAGACAAACGAAAATCTCGAGAAACGAATTTTCAAAGTTTTATTTAAATCTGGATAATTTTGAATCGGACAAGTCTCATAGTCCGACCGATAAATCGCCGATAATCGCGGAGGATTATCCAAAACTTTATATTACTGTTACAAACATGTCGGAAAAAGGCGCAATGGCCAAAAGTTCCTTGTTGAAAAATATTCGCGGTATTCAAAATACTAACGGAGATGCATATGGCATCAACATCTCGAACAGTCGGTTCTTCGTACCAAAGGATTACATATTTTCTGGCGTGGAATGCGCGATGAATGACTTGAAATTCGAAGTCGATCCGGAAATGGGGAAGCTGTTGCAGAGAAGTTATAGCAATCCACAAATTAGTACGAGTTTGTCTGCTTTAGTCGACATTGATATGGGTCCATCATCTTTAAACAATACATCGCTATCATCAAAAACTTCGACCACATCAAATAATTTGCCAAGTCAATGCAACAAAGATACAAATTCTAAATATTTAAGAACGCTTTCAGATACATCGCTCGTTAATTTAAGATTGGAAGAAAGCGGTAAGACTGAACAAAAGCAGAAGCTATTTTTAAACAAGCGCGAGTCAAAACCAAGTCACGAGGTAATTGATTCTCTCTTAGATAAGACGATTTCAAAATCGGAAACGTCTGCAACATTACAAATTAGAAATCATGTCGACAAATTCAACAAAATTAATGATCATGTTAATGTACACGAGAGCGATGAAAAATTATGCGAAACGAAATATTATAAATTTTTCCCAGAAGCTTCTCATTTAAGAGACGAAACAGTGAAACAAAAAACACTATGCAATAATCAATTGTGGACAGCAAAACATGTGATCATCGATGACGAAGAAATTACAACGGAAGCTGCATCCAATATACCTGTATCCGATAATAGAAAGATTTTCGATACACTTGAATCAAAAATATCTGGTTCGTTTGATAAAAATGTTGCAATCAAAATAAATTCGTTGAAATTCGAGAAAATAAAGAGTTCCTATGATATGTTAAATGCTTCTTTAATGAGGCGGAAATCTTATCCATTGACATCCTCAAAAATTTCATCTGCATCAAGATATCTCTCATCGGTTATTCCATCACGTCAGATGCTAAAAAGATCTTATTCTGGAAATGAAAAACAGATTTCGGAGCCGTTCAAATATTCTTCCATGAACGAAAAAAGACAAATCGGATTTTCGTCGGAATTTTCATCGAATGATAAAGAGATGCAAGAATCAGAAAGCTCGAATTTGAGGGAAACGAATCGTATACGATTGAATCGTATGAAGTTCTTACAAGGTAGTTTGCAGGCTGCTACAAGCGAAGATGATTCTCAAATCGAGAAAGTGACTCCTTTTGAAAATAAACTTAGCATGATGAATGAGACGTCGCAAAGCACGGATTTGGAATCGGATCGATGTAAGGATCAACTGCCGCCGATGGGACGAACGTCATCCCTGAGAGAAAAATTTGAGACGATCATGGAGGACGTTGAATTAAGGACGGCGTCGGGAAGGCGCTCGCAAATAAGCAAATCTTGCGACCGTAAGTCGCTCTGTTAGTGTGGGAATCACGACTATGCTTGTATCGCAGAAGTTCGATTCTATTGTCCGTCCTGGCTCCTCGATCTAGGCAAAGAACAAGAGACTTGTACTTTCGAATATATATGTACCGCCCACGTTGTCCCTATGGTTGACTGTTATCCAGCTTTTTTATGTTTCTCAAATTCTTTATGCTACAATATACTCGTTTTATTTATGTTTCTGTTATCGACTTCTTTGTCCTTATCATTTAATTCATTAGCGTGCAAATTATCGTAAATTAAGAAACCCTTTAATCCAAGTATTTTAATTGTCAACCACACACTTGCGCTTTTATTTTATGTACAAACTTTATTTATTGCTTATTGCTTTTGTTATTGTTATTATTGTTCGGAATTAATTGCGTGCGACAATTTGCGATAAATGTAACGAACAAGTTAAAAATCTTTCAGCTAACCAGAAGATAATACAACAACCGCCTCCCAGGCCAGCTAGTACACCGACAGAAACTCAACAATCTGTGTTGACGAGTGTGCAGCAGGAAATTGCTGCTCGTAGGAAGGCCAATATCACGCGTCAGGACTCTAGGCTTTCTGTGAAATGTCTAATCGAGAGCATTGAGAATGCCACGAAACAAGCTAAAGCTGGTGAGTATAACAATTTTTGAACACGTACAGTTTTAATTGTAATATATGTTGTTTACTATTGTTTTTAAATTACAAAAAAAGTATAAAATATATAAATTATTAAAATTATTGTAATGTTTTGAAAATAAAAACAGCCATTGCAGTGCAATGATCTGAAGGAAGAAAACGGGATTATTTTACGTGTTTTAGGACCTGGAAGCCGTAGCAGTTCTACATCATCTCTTAATTCGATTGGGACCACAGACATTATCTCTTTGAAGGCTCCCCTCAGGGATCAACAACAAATCAATAATTTAATCTGCACAGCAAATTCGACGAATAACAATAAGACGCAATCTACAATCGCAAAAAAACCAGTATCAGGTAATTTTCAAGTTAAGATTTTATATAAGCATAAAATGTACGATATAAAAATATAAAAGCATGAAAACTTTTTAGGAACATGTTTTTAGGAAAAGAAATTCTTTTTGTGTCTAATCTAATATTTCAATTTTTAATACACAGAGACAAAGTCGACGCCTGTGGTTTTGAATTCGGGCGAGCTGCTGGATTCGGCTGCTTTGAACGCCAAGGCGATCGATTTTGTGCGTCGAAACAGCGTCACTGATCTGTCAGAGCGCAAAGATCCCCTATGCGGTTTGGTGAAAAACGGCGGGTCCAAACGGAATGCCTTGCTCAAGTGGTGTCAAAATAAGACGATAGGTTATCGAAATATCGATATAACTAATTTCAGTAGTTCCTGGAATGATGGTTTAGCGTTATGCGCGATTCTGCACTCCTATTTGCCGCGCAAGGTACCGTACGACACATTGACGCCGGTTGAAAAGCGACGAAACTTCTCAATCGCCTTCTCTGCTGCTGAGAGTGTTGGCATACCTACTACTTTGGTAAATTAATCGACAAATTATCCTTGAATCACTCGTAATATTGCGGAATGATTAACGAAATTTTTTTTTTTTTTTTTACAGAACATTGGAGAAATGTGTCAACTCGAGCGACCTGACTGGCAACAGGTCATGACGTACGTGACCAGCATTTACAAACATTTCGAAACGTAACTGATCATTCTTCTATTATATTGCCTATCAGATACGTTCTAACTGCAACCCATCGAATGCTCTTAGAATCACGAGATGAGCAAGAACAGCATCTAGTCAAACAAATGTTATAGGACAAAACAGAAAGGAAAAAAAATATGAAACAGAAAGATTTGTCCAGAGATTTGTCAAGGATCGCTGAATCAGCACTGCCTAATAATTATATCCCCTTGTTGTACGCGCTGTATATAGTATCGTAAAATCATAAAATGTACGAGTCGCTGAAATATATGCAGAGAATTCGATGGAAAACTAAACACCAAATGGAATTGCTATTACTATGAGACTGAAAACTTTATATATACATATATGGATATATACGCATACGCACGCGCTTTGTAAAGTACGTAAACGGCGAATTCAAAGAGAAGAAAAGAGAAAAAAGAGGAATGATAGTAGCCGTAAGCTTCGTGAATAGTTTTCTGCAAGCTTTGCGCAATATTCTTCAGGCAAATCCCAGCGCTGCGCGTTTACGAAGAGCATACCACGCATTGTCTCTGAATCGTAGTTTTTTGCACCGTTTTTCTGCAAAAGTGGATCGAACCGTAAAGAGTATTTGCGTTCCTCGTACCGTGAGTATTTTTATATGTGTATTATTTTTCGAAAAAGACTTTTTGTAGAATTTACAAAATACGATTGTACAGAACACAAAGCGCCTTAATTTAAGAGATTTAATTTATTGTAATTAGTCGCGCATTTAGTGTGCTTTCACCGAGCGGAGAAATTCGCTCCTCCTCCTCCTACCCCACATCCATACTCCCAAGGCAGAATTGTTTTGCGTTTCTACTTAGTAGACAGGTAGGGAAAAAGAAAAGGAACAATTATATCGTATAAAGATTAAATTCTCTGTGATATAGCAAGATAACCCCAAGACAGAGATACAAACGTTATCGTTATTGCTA
Source organism: Plocamopherus ceylonicus (assembly GCA_039654545.1). Taxonomy (NCBI): domain Eukaryota; kingdom Metazoa; phylum Mollusca; class Gastropoda; order Nudibranchia; family Polyceridae; genus Plocamopherus; species Plocamopherus ceylonicus. Next base: position 6,938 of record JBCJKF010325294.1, on the reverse strand, counting down.
TTACTATTATTACACTATTATCCTTATTAATATCATCGTCGTCATCGTTGTTGTACTATTGTAGACAATACGGATATCACTGTCTGATGTAGAACAATAAACTTGCCTGATGGATATTTAAGATCAAATATCCTAATTAAAAAATATAGTATCGTGTAACTTCTTCGATTAAGAAATGGATTCCTTCTTTTAATAGCAATATCGAATAAACACATTTCGTTATGATATACAAATTTTATATGTACGTCCACTGAAAATTTATGGAAGATTTGACTAAAATATGCATGTTTTATTATTATTACAAAATGAATATTTATATGTACAATTCTTTTATATATCTGCGTCATATCTGCCTCACATATTGCATTCAATAATACTCGTTAGTCATGTCTAATGAATAAAAAATCTCGAAAAAGTTCAGATTTTATGCTAAGTAATAGTTTATCAAATTTATTATCTTGAAATCAAAGATAAAAAAAGATTATTTAAATATGGCAGGTTGTCGATTAATTAATATCAAATTCCAATCTCGCATATGATCTGTGATCATATGAAAGATCGAATTGAATATTTTTGAACAGCTTCATAGTCTCTTATACTATCTTTATCACGAATCGTTTACATCTAATTTGTCCTGATCTTTATCACCAGCATAATATTCATTCGCAGGCTCTACAATCTTGTCTGTGTCCTGTGCATTTTGTCGCGAGTCCGGATCCGGTTCCGGTTGTCTCTCCTCTTCGGGCGGCAACGCGTCGCATGGGACATCCTGCATTTGCACGCTCGGCGAATGTTGAATCATTTTAAGATTGTCGTAGACGTGTCGCGTGATCGCTTCCAAGTACTGCTTACTGTTGGCGTTGTCTTGTCTGGTCACGACTTCGGGATGTAGACTAAAGTCTGGCGCGAAGTACTCCAAGTACTCGGTGTATGGTAGCTCATTGCTGATTTGCTCGTCAACGAGTAAAGAAGTTTCGTAGGTCCAACATCGAGCGACATTTCGCAATGTGTAACCACCACCGCCGACAGTCAATAACGGTACATTCAAATCCCTCACGAATTTCACGCACTCGCCGTGACCCTTCGTACTGAGACTGAAACAACCGAGTCGATCATTCGCAAGGGAATCGGCACCGCATTGAAGCACTATCGCCGTCGGCTGAAAGAACTCCATCACGTGGGATATGACTGGCTTAAAGACCTGAATATATGATCCATCATCGATTCCCTCTTTGAGCGGTACATTTACCGAATAATATCGACCGCTCTCGGCGCCGATCTCGTACATATCGCCGGTACCGGGAAAGAAGTAATTGCCGTACTTGTGAAATGATACGGTCATGACGCGATCAGTTAAGTAGAAGGCCTCTTGTACGCCGTCTCCGTGATGAACGTCGATGTCAATGTACAGCACTCGGGCGCGGTACTTAAGCAATTCTAATATAGCGATCACGATATCATTGATATAGCAAAAGCCAGACGCTTCAAATTTCTTGGCGTGATGTAAACCGCCACTCCAATTCACGGCGATGTCACAACAGTTGTTATTCAGCTTAGTAGCACCGTCTAATGATGCGCCAGTGTACATGGAGCAAAAGTCGAAGAGACCGTCGAACACGGGACAATCGTCGCCCACGTTAAAATGACTCAGGTACTTTGTAAAGCCTTGCAAATTCTGTGGAGTGACGCGTTGCAGAAATTCCACGTAATCCTCCGAATGGAAGCGACACATATCGTGGGTACTGGCACGGTACGGGCGATAAATTTGCATCTTCCTGTGAAGACCATAGTTGAGCACCAGACTGTGGATCACAGACAATCGATGGGGCTTCATAGGATGGCCCGGTCCGTAATGGAAGTTACCCACCTCCGGGTTGTAAAAGTATGCGACTTTCTTGTTATAGCTCATGTTGAGGTTAGCTATAAGCAACACGAAGAAATTATAAATATCATCTCGAGATTAGATATTTTGCTTTATTTACTCAAAGGAAAATATCATAAGTACAAACCTCATATTCCTATCAGGATGAAATTGTATACTTTAATCCAGTTTTTCGTCTAATCTTGTATTCCCGAAGCATTCAAAGAGGTTAATGATTCAGATTCAATTGTAGATTTATTTCCGTTCTAGTCCCTGCGATGAGCGATGGAATTTGGAGCTTAATTTTTGCGTAGCTTTGCGAACGCATTGGATAATAATTTGTTCTCTTTGACAGAACTTGTTAAACACTTGCGATGACAAGTTATATAGACGCGATGTCAATTACCTCTTCTCTTCCATGACATACCATACATGAAACTCAACATAGGACGCATGCGCATACGGCATTCTGTTTATCAACACGAAAGACAATTATTCATATAAAAAAGCATATAATAAAGCTTCGCTTGACCAATTTAATTAAAAAAAAAATTAAGCAACGTAATTAAAAATTATTAGAAATTACTGTTTATTTTACAATAAAAATAAATGCATCTATCGAAATTAAATTTAGAATCTTATTTACTTTAAATTCGGTTTTATGTGTATACTATATAATCTTTTTTTGTCTTTAAAATGAACGATTTAAAGGAATTATAATGTCTAGTTATAATGTCTAGTTATAATGTCTCCCATATTTTATTTATTCGTAATAAATACATTAATTATCTGGCAGAGACAAATTAACCATTATCTCTGCATATAATGGTTTCAAACTTTTATTTACAATCTCTTATGCGATTTTAAGCGACAATTCGTTACAATTTGCTCAATGTATGACGTTGATATGTAGACTAGATTAAGGCTACAATGAGATGTCAAATGGGCCACACATTCCTATGATACATTCAATGTGGATGTTAAACGTGTTTGTCCGTGCAATATATAATCCCAATAAGAGTAAAATTTAGAACGGACATGTTTAATGCTAAACGCACAGTGAAAATATAAGACTAACAAGTAATGAGTCGTTTATCCACTGTAGTAACTTAAAAGTTGATAGGTTTGCCAAAGTAAGCTGCCAGATGAGCTTCTCTGAGTGCCTCGGCACATGTCTGCAAAACAGATTCACATTAGCAAGCATAACAAGTATAATAACAATTCAATTTTTTTTACACTCTTCTTCAATAATTATATTAAATTCGAAGAGTCTAACAATTCCAACAAATATAAATTTAAATATAATAATTAAGAATTATTTTGAATTTGTATGTGCTTCAGTACTTTTTTTTTAGAAAATATCTAGATATACATATATAAAAAAATCGAAGAAATCTCATATACAAAGCAAAACTCTCGCGTAAATCAATGTTAAATACTTACTGGATGTGCATGGCATACGCGGGCAACGTCTTCCGCGCTAGCGCCGTATTCCATTGCGAGAACCGCCTCGTTGATGAGCTCGCCCGCGGTTGCCCCGATCATATGTACGCCTAGGATCTTATCCGTATTGCTATTGGCGAGTACTTTAACAAAACCTTCCGTATCCAAATTTGTTTTCGCCCGTGAGTTCGCCATGAATGGGAACTTGCCAATCTTGTAGTCGATGCCTTCTTTCTTCAGATCATCCTCTGTCTTACCGACCCAACCCACTTCTGGATGCGTGTATATTACGCTCGGTACACAGTTATAATCGATGTGAACTGCGCCTACATCGCAAGTTAGAATAATTTATATTTTATTAAAGACCAAATATGAGAAAAGAAAAGGATGTGTTTAAGATGTGAGCGATGATTCACCTCCAGTAATACCCTCCACTGTGATTATCCCCTCATCCTCGGCCTTATGAGCTAGCATTGGTCCGTGAATGCAATCTCCAATAGCATAAATACTGTGAATCAAATTACGATAATAAAACAATTAAATTGAAATCATTAAGCCATAGACAGAGGAAATTTAAAACAAATGGCGCTTTATTACATTCAAAATGTTAACTTACTTAGGTACTACTGTCTGGAATCGGTTGTTCACAGGTATTCTTCCTTTTTCGTCCCTCTCGATGCCCATGTCCTCCAAACCTAGATTTTGTGTATATGGCCTCCTGCCGACGCATACCAGCAACACATCACACACTAAATCTTCCTTTTTAAAGGAATCTTTTGCGTCTTCAACAGAAACCACGATCTCATTATCACGTTTGTTAGCGGCTGTAACCTTGCTGCCCAGTTTGAACTTCAAACCCTGTTTGGCTAAAATCTTCTGCATCGTTTTACTGACTTCTCCATCAATGCCTACACCGCCTATTGTCGGCATGTACTCAATGGCCGTAACATCGGAACCTAGTCTGTAAAAATGACAATTAGCAAGAATGCAACAATTATCTTTCTTCGATAAAGTATATTTTTAAAATAAACCTTTGCCAGACCGAGCCCAATTCCAATCCAATGACTCCAGCTCCGATAACAATGAGTCTCTTGGGAACTTTATTGAGCGATAATGCGCCCGTCGAGGATACGATCTGCTGCTCGTCGATTTCAATACCAGGAAAAGGCGTAACTTCACTACCAGTTGCTATTAGAATATTCTTAGCATTGATCGTCGATTCTACTGATCCATCAGATTTTAATACAGTGACTTGGTTCTTGCCAGTAATTTTTCCATGGCCATTGACCCATTCGATTTTATTTTTCTTAAATAGGCCTGCTATACCACCGGTCAACGCCTTGACAACAGTAGATTTCTGTTCCATAAGTTTGTTAAGATCAAGTTGAACATTTGATACTGTAAAAACATCAAAATTTAACAATACTATTCCAATCTGATCGGAAGAGCTATCTGGTTTAATCACATACCAACAATCCCACGATTCGCCAACTCTCCAGTGTGTGCTATTTGATAATAATGTGAATTGTTTAAAAGCGATTTCGAAGGAATGCAACCAACATTAAGACATGTGCCTCCTAGAGTAGGACGTTTCTCTACACATACTGTCTTCATGCCCAGTTGCGCAGCTTTAATTGCTGCTACATATCCACCAGGACCAGCCCCAATGACAACTACATCTGCATCTATTGTACTTGCATACCTGCGCTGCTGGGCAGCTGTCATGCCCGGGAGAACACGCTTTATACATGTCGGCTATTGAAAAATAAAAAACGATATTATAGTATATATTTCCTGATATAGGTAATTATATTTAAATGCAAAAAAGAGATAAATGAAAGTGTATATGCATTATAATATAAATGATATTTGAAGTTTTTTATCATCCTGCTCTCATTATACTTTTATTTAATTTTATTGTACTTTCTTTCAATTTTTCTCTCTTCATCATTTATTAATTTGAATATAGATAATGTAATTGATATAACTAAGAAGACAGATATAATGGAAACTAATACAGGAAAAGTAATGACATAATCAATGTGGAAATATCTTTACGTCACGATATAGATTTAATAAATTTTTTCAAATTCAAATTCTTACAATCTGAAAAACAGATGATGAGTACAAACCTAATTGAAAAAGTTTTTCTCAAATAAATTAAAAGAAACAGATACTCGATGAACTGTCCCAGAAAACGTTACGAAAGAGATACCTTAATGAAAAATATCACTCGCATGATCGAGATGACCATCGGATATTTTTTTACTCGCGACTTACTCTGATCGAGGTGGTGACCAAGTTCCATAGACCGGCCTGCATCATATCTCTTTCAAAATATACCTTGAATCCCGATATCAGAAAGAGGACAGGGAGCAAACGATTCCACGGCAGTGAAACTTAAAACTGGCAAAATTCTATACCGGTTATCGCTGATTATCACGACAGGTTATCGCTTTGCTTCGTCGAGGAGACCTCGATAAGTCAGTGTCAGCGAAAACATGTTTGCCGATGATGGCGCGCGATGGCGCCAGAGTTTTTAGTACGTGGCGACATTTTAAAATAAATTTTGTGGTGAAAATAAATTTCAGCAAACGCTTTATCAATTTTTCCGATACAATTTTATTATTTAAAACATTAGAACTAGAAGTAATAAAATAAGTTGGTAGAATGTAAGATTATAATTTTGCATTTGAAAAACATACAATCAAGTCAATGAACAAATAAATTTTAAGATTTATAGACGCCTTTTTTTCAAGTATCTCATTTTTAATCAATATAATCCGTAGATTAATCAGTCATTTTTAAAAAAATTGTGAAGAAAAAATTGTGTTAATATTCGAAACATTTACGCGGAGATTTTTTTCAAGATTGCAGAAAAAGAAAATTCAAGGTGAGATTTTTGAGTTATTCTATGCTTTTGATACTATTACTCCAAAAAAAAAAGTTGTTAACTTGACATAAATGCTTTCAATTGATTACCATATGTTATCATTTTTTTGAATTGAAATATTTATGTATTTAAGTGAACGCATTTAGTAAGTTTAACAATTTATTTTTTAGTGTAATAATATTTAAAAACTTCTTTTCTTTTTTTTCTTTTTTTTTCCTCCATAATATAACAAAAATAATAAAATTCGATTTACTAAAGATCTAAAGCACTCATTACGCAAAATTAACCGCGAAATTAGATCGCATATGTCATTTCAAAATCTATTATCTATTCTGCAGTCGTCTTTTTCTCAATATTTCATATTCGTAGATATTTTCTTTTTCTCTCTCGAACAAATTGATAAGTCATATCCAATTTTTTCATCACGTAAAATCACAATTGCAAAATCGTAATTGTTTTCTAAAATCTAAAAATTTTAATAATGAAAATTCTCCCTTAAATGTAAAAATTTGAATTTTCTTTTTCTATTTTTTTTCTTTAAAAAAAGCATTAAATAGGTTTATTGGGTTAAAGTATCGTAACATTTTTTTTTTTAAAGATTTTTTCTCAAAAATGATTGTGATTCCTTTTATGAAAATCCACTTGCTAATCATTTCCATGGACATTGCATGTTGGTGTTTTGAAATGTTACATAAGCGTTGTAAGCTTGCGATGGATCGAAATTTTCTTTTTGCGAAATGT
>JBCJKF010324184.1:0-14376 GCA_039654545.1 Plocamopherus ceylonicus | reverse complement strand
TGATAACTTATTTTAAATAACAGCTTTGAGCTGCAGTTGCAGATCCCTAAAGGTTTTGACAAGAACAGGTAACAGGAAATATATCACAAGATGGGAAATAATTTAAGGAAATGGATGTTGAATACATGTTCAAGATTAAGAACATTTTCTTAGATGACCATAACTGTTAATTCTAAATTTAAAAATAAATTTCAAATGGCATACTTTGAGATGGGCATGTGAATTGATTCTAAAGTGAAAACAACAAAACACCAATTTTACAATCTATGATTTGTGCAAACAGTGCTTCACTCATAATTTGCCAATGATGTATAGATTATCGACTGCACCGGAAAGACCATGAAATTTGAAAGCAAATGGCCCACTAGTAATGCTAAAATGTAAATAAAATAGACTATCTACATGGTGGTGATGAATAAATGTGAATGCAACATGGCTGTCCACATGTTGGTTATAAATTTGCTACAAAATCCTAGAACATGGGTATATAAAATACAAAACGATGCAGGCGGCCAACAAAATTATACACCAGGAAACCACGGGTCACCCTCAAAGAACAGTATTAGCATTAGTAGCTAAGCAGTACATGCATTGCCCTCTCAGGAATTCGATACCGAAGACCTGTTCCTCAAATATTTACATTACATCTTCAAATGTAGATTTATATATTTCCCTGATACATTCGAACTGACAAAAAGATATTTACTTTGGGGCATTGACCAGTTAGAATAAATCAAATGGAATTCAGAGTGACCATGAGTTCAATAACGTGAAACCAGATACCCATGCATGAAATGTAACCTAGGATTGGCCTAATAGGTGAATGATGTGGAGTCGCACGACACCTACATCTGAATTGTCTGAAATCGGCATTCTCTATATATTGTCGTCCCAAGACGGGTTGAATTTCTTTCAAAGTTTTGTCATAAAGGGAACTTGTTTTAGATTGAAAATCACATAAAACAAGGAATATCTTTCATTGCATAAGATGTTTATTCAAGTCTAAAAGTATAACATGCCTTAGTATCTTTGTCTTTACATTTGAAGCAATTTTCATACTCCTCACTTAGTTTTCACAAGAGATTAGATCAACTGACGCATACAAACACTAAAAAATAAAATTGAAAACTAAAAATAAAACGTGCCCATAAAATGAATCCCCATTTATTCTTCCTTCATTGACATTACACTGTTCCCTCTGTATTATTACTATTTGAGATACTTGAATCTACTGAAACTGTCTACATGACATCTAAATGTCAAATAATTACACTGTCATTGTACTACAAGAGCTCTTATTTACATTTTTAATTCATGATGAAAGTGTCAAATGCTATAAGGTAGCACATGTACTAGTAGTCTATGGCCGAAGATATACTAAGCCCATCGGACTGTCTTTTCAAAATGAAGACAGTTGAATGATGCAAGACTATGAATATACTATATACTACGTCCGCTCTTTGCTGCCTTCACCATAATATTAATACCAAGCAACAAGTCATCAGTCCTCATTTGTCCTGTGATTTGACAATGGGAGAATTATCCATTTTTAAAAATTCTGTTATTGAAAAAATAGGAATTCTGCTCGGATCTTGCCTAGAAATGTGATTCAAATATGAAATCAGATTTGTTGTACGATCAACCGCGAAAAAGATAATGGAATTGAAAAATAAGGCTTGGCCCGATGACGTCATCAACACCAGTGTGATGTCAGTCTCGTCCTTCTTGAAGGATGGAAGCGCAACAGGCGACACTTCAATCCGGCTTACCTCAACAGGTGTTTGTCCGTCGATTCTCTCTTTCATTTGGAATCGAGGCCTGCTCGGTTCTTATTTTTCATTTGTTGTCTTCAAACAGGGCTTAGTATATCTTCGGCCTATGGTTTCCTGAATGCTACTTGCCTCAATTTTGTTTAAAACACATTGAATATGTAAGAGGCGAGTAGTTTGACGAGTGTGGCCATATGTCCATGCACTCTTTTTTCTGTGATCAATGTTCAAGTTGAAAGTAGGTGAAACTTTGTTAATTGAGGTCTATACTCTTTGTGTGTTCAAAAAGGTCAGAGCAGGAAAGCGTGCACTTGGCCAAAGCGTGCACTTGTGCGGCGTGAGCTTAGCCGGCGTCTACTGTATTAAAATTTCTCATTTTTTAACCCCCCTTCCTCTGTATCGCGTTATAGAGCACAGGGCAAACTACTCTGTAGGCCCCAAAGAAAGCAGTATTTCGTTTTGCTTCGTACCAATGCTGCATTTTCCGGATAGTGTATCAGAAGTTTAAGTTGATTATAAATCAAAATTTCCTTTTTTTTTACATTTATTTATAGAACATGCAAACACTAATTTAATCATTACACAGAACAGGACCTGGGCAAACACTAATCTTTCAATCTTGCTTTCTTTATCTTCAACTGTTTGTATGCTGAAATGAAATTCTCTCTGGCGAGATCTGACTTCTTTTGCTCAAATACTGACATTAATTTTCTTTTCACGGTTTTACCCGTCTCCCTAACAATACTATTGGCTGGGCCTTTTCCAGATTCAGTTCCATCATATGCATCTGGTGAATTTGCAACAAAAGTTTCTTTAAGTTCTGGAATTCGTAAACCAGGCTGAAAAAACAAAAAATAGTAAAATAATTACAATTCTGTCAAAAATACATTGAAAGAAAAGGTCTTGCTCTCTTTACTTTGTATTTCCTCTTGTACCCTCTCGGGCGTTGAGAAAAGAAAAAGATTTTGGTCTTGGACATAATAAAATGAAAATGCGTGTGAACTATACTTTGACGTTCCTGAAAGGACATTTTGTAGCATCTTATTCATCAAATACTAATTAACTAATTCACTCCATTTGCCTTATTTCTCTAGAACTTCTTCGTTACTCTTTTAAGCTGCCCATGGTATTTTAACATTTCTCTATAAAATCCATATCAGTGGAGCAATGATATAACGAACAAGCCGGGGCAATACAAAGTTCTTTATATATCATCAGTAGTTCGTTATTTCAGTCGCACATACATATAGTATATTTTGCCCATACACTCCTTGTACCTCATAGGGATATCATACATATGTTACCTTTGACTTTTTTGTTCTGTATGAGTTTGCTTCTTCTCTCTTTTACCCAATTAAAAACAAAACTTGATGCATGCTTTTCTTCTCTGAATTTGACTGAAGTTTTCACCTTTAAACCCTATCATTAAGCAGTGCATGGTGGCTTCGCCTCACTTCGAAGTGCACGTTCATTCCTCGAGAATCACTACGTTATGTCTATAGTGTAGTAATACATGTACATTATAGTACTAGGCCGATACGGTGGAAATATCATCACTAATGACAATGCTTGAGACGAAACACTGGCCATGTGACGCTATGCAAGTTCTAATGAGATCAAAGCAAGTCTAAGAAAAGAGAATCGAGGCATGTTTCATACCCAAACACTAAAATACCCTTTAACAATAGACTCCCTTCACCCGGCTTGTCGCTCCTATGGCCATTCACACTGACAGCAATGGAAATGAAAGTCTTAGTCAGACAGCCAATGTTGTGTCCATATGGCCGTCACTCAAGTCATCATTTCTCTGTTGTCTTAACGTGAGACGAGAGCGTAAAGCTGAGGCACAGATTCTCTCTCTTTCCCTCTCTCTCTCTTTGATTGGCTCGTCAACATTTGCTAGCATGGTGTGAGACTGGGCCTGGCCTAGTGGAAGTCCGAGAACCTACCACAAGCCATTTATACATGTCATTGGCAGTCATATCACCAAACGCTGAATGATTTGACAGATTATCAAAGGGTGAATGTCTTGTATTGTATGGTGTAACTTTGAAAAATGATGAAGTAATGCTAGATCTAGAAAGTGAGTAAGGGACACCCGCACAGAAAGTCGCAAAGCATACCTAACCCCTACCCCTAATCTAAAGGGCTGGCTTAACTAAGAAAAGATTCAAATCCAGTATTTAGGTAGGGTGGACATGGTATAAATGTAAGCCCTAGGGAAGACTCGCACAGCAGTTGCCCAACTCTGGGCTCGGTCATAGTCATCCAGATGGGCTGATTCGTTATTTCAGTTGTAAATGAGGAAAAGGGACTTACTGAGAAAGGAAATGAGTTCGTTACAGCCGTCACTTTGTTACTGTATGTTTGCTAAAAGCGTTAAAATTTTATTCACACAGAGAAAAAAAAATAGGGTAAAGGAATTGGTTCTTTATTTATGTCAGTTCGTTTCAAGCATGTTCTTTATAAGTGTGCTCCACTGTATTTTAAATGATTAGTCAAAGGCCAGAGTGCAGCAGGTAACCTGTCGCTGATTTTCCTCCAACACCTCATTGGCAACTTGCCGAGCAGGCATAACAAACAAGTGGCCGCAGTTATGACTGGTTCATCTGCTTCTCAGAAGGCTAGAGCCCGCTAAAAAACTCGCTTCAGTTCGACATGAATAGAATTTTATATTGTCTAGCTATAAGCTAGAGAGCATGATGTCGTCTGAAAATGAATTTATGCTACTGGACAGTTAAGTTCTGTGAAAAAGTCTGTGAGAAATGATCATGTCCACCAAATAAATAGAGAGAGACGGCACTTTCGTGAATGCCACCTTTCTGTGAATTAAAAATGACCCAAAGTTTTCACATTTCATATCGGAAGCTAATTTACTTCATCAAGGTGAGTGTAGTTAAACGAGTTTCAAGTGCAGTAGATCAAGGTAAAATGAAGTGAAATGCTTCAGATTGCATTGGTGCTATTTTAAACTTCACAAAACCCGCGGCTGGGAGCAGGAAAGAATGGTCCAGACATTCTGGTAAATTACCTGCACGGGTTGCCTGCAACATGCCACTGGTAACACGCATTGACTCCTGGCAGTTTCAAAATAGACTAACGACAATTTTCAAGACGGGTACCAGCGGGTAAACAAATGGTGGAAAACCTGCCACAGTGCGCCCGTACCCTCAAAGATATTTGAAGCATTCAGTATCTTAAGTTTGTTTACCCGCTGATACCTGTTCATTCTTTAAGTCAAAGAGCTGATGTTTCATTATCAAGTCTAACACATGCAGTTTGATTCCAGCAACATTGCTCTTTACTGATCCCCCGTGATACTTAACTTCTCTTATTTCTCATTATCACGTGGAGTAAGCTTTTTGTTGCTGGACTCATAAAACTGATTGTTATATGCTGGTCAGAATCAATGTTTGTTAATGTTACTTATGCCACTTAAAAAATGTTGCATGACTCTTTAAAGAGACAAATTCGACAGCAGTGACAGTGTTTTCCAAAAACAGAAGCCTTATGTGGCCTGCAGGTATTGCCAGAATGACTAGAATTAAAAAAGAAAAAAGAAAGTACCCTGTCATGGCCCACTGCCACAGCTTTCTTTGGTAACACAGTTAAGGTGGGAGGAGCATGAACCACATCACCAAATTCAACTTTATCTGTGAAAGAAAAAAAAAAGGGGGGAGGGGGGGAAAGAGGTAATAAATATACCAGTAGCACCGTATTTAGCATGTTTGATGTTTAAAAAATAGATGGATGGAAATAAAAATGTGGATAAAAACATGACCAATCTTTCTTTGCATCAATTCAAATCTTAAAGTATACTGAAAAAACAAAATAAAAATGACAAACCACCAAAAAACCACAGCAAGAAACCCTCCAAACAACAACAATCCCCATTCCCCAAAGAAAAAAAAGCAACAAACAGTACTCCAAAATAGTTCCAAAAGGTAAAACATATATATATGTTTTACCTTTTGGAACTATTCAATTAAATAAAACCATTTATATTACCATATGCAGTCATCTTTATACGTATAGGGCTATGTCACCACCATTATCATCATCCTCATCCCATACTCTTCTGGCCTTATGAGGTTGTCACAACCACTATCACCTTGCATTGCATGTCCATAGTCACCACCTCTCTTTCTTTCTCTCCCTCCCATCACTCACTCACACGCAAGCACAGATATGCATCACTGATATTGTTAACTTAGACATTAACTAAAGACATCAGAGTTGGTGATCATGTAAAGCATATGTGCCTGTACTGTGTTCATTTGCTATTGCTAGTGCTGTCTGTTAAAGTGTTACCTCACTTGGGCATTTCACACCCTTCCAATGATAATGTGCTATGCTGGCAAACAGCAACTATTGTGTTTAGTTCAAGTTTGTGAAATGCAATTTACATGAAAAGTAAGGCTTACCTTGGAGGTCTGAAAATTCATCATACTTTTTCTCTTTTCGTGCCTCAGCTTTCCTTTTCTTACGACTGAGCTTTCTGAAAACACATTACATGTAGTTGAATCATGACAAAAAGGAAATTTTGGTAGTCACCATGAGAAAAATGTTGTTCATATTCTGTAAATCACACACCGGCATTTTGACTAAGGAAAAATGCACATAAATTCAATACTCTCTGGCAGAGTCATGTATTTCAAGCTATATCATGATAAAAGAGCACAATGGAACACAGATTCAATAACATTATTCCTTTGTGTTAAAAGATGACCGAAAATCAAACATTAATTTTATGGAATATTTTATTTATAATGTAAAGAGTCAACATTAATTTTGCTTTACAAGTTTAAATTATTTTTGTTTACTGTCTCATTTCAAATTTTCTCTTTAGACAAAATAATATAATCAAATTACATAGTAGAAGCTCACTTACTCTTTCTTTTCAACAGAGCTGCCTGATTTTTTCTTCTTTATCAACATCTCTATTTTCCTTTTATCACTTATCTGAAAACAAAACAGTATGTCCAAGGATAAATCAAAGAAATGAAAAATGTCCACATAAGAGTCCTTTGACAAAGCTGCAGCAAGACTGACATTTGCAAAAGCACAGCAGCATAGTGGTAAAACACTTTCGACCCAGACACATCTCAGTACAATAAAAAGCTAAATGCCCTTTAAGAAATGATATGAAAAGACTATTAATGTGCCAGAAATGGCTTTAAGTATTAGGTAAGGAAACCAATGGACAATGAAGGACAGCCAATAGAGTGCCACAGCCTAGCCCAAGTTCCATTTCCTATCAATTCACTTTTGGATCACTGAATTGTCAACATGTTGAACTGTCAACAAAAACAAATCATTAATGTATTTAAAGCATAAACCAGAACATATGAAATTGTCTAGATCTAATGTGACATATATCAAAGTCATTGCGCTATAATCCAATCCAGTCCCCTGCCTGAAACTTGTTTCTCCAATTCAACTACATATTTTGTTGATATTAAACGCTGGTGTCCCTTTTCACAAGGAGCTATGGGCAGAAAGCACTATAATACAGCAGAACAAAAAAGTAACGCACTCAGAAAGAGTAAGAGCTTGGAAATAGCGAGCAAAATCTAAATCTCCATTTTTTCCCCTTATTCGAGTCAATGAAATCATATGAAAATAGCGAGTATGAAAAAGAGGTCAACTCGGAATATCTATATATATATATATATACTTATATATATATATATATATATAGCATATCACATGATGCAGGCAGTGTATCAATGCCGCAGAAGCTACATGTAGATCTTGCCAACCATAACCCAGCCAGCCCTAGCCTAACATATAAGTAGTCTACGGCTAAGATAAAATCATACTGAGATTGGTATGAATTTTACGGCGACTTAGCATCGCAAGTGCACATATCACACATGAACACACATGGTGTATGCAAACACGGGTCTAGATCTAGTTGCTAAACATTCCCTCTTTACCTTCCTTTTGATTTAATTTTTTTCATTCAGTGTACATCATCAATATTCTAGCCTATGTAGCCTCTAATGACAATTTTAGGTTGCTTAGGAGTAATGAGAACTCAGAAATAGCAATTAATTAGAGTTAAAACGTGTTATTTCCGACTTCTAGTGGACATACATACATTACATACATATACACACAGGTGAGAGTTCTTTCTTAACATGTATCTTTTTTGAAGTTGTTGTTGTCCTCCAAATGTGTACTTTAAAACTTACATCAAAATGATCATCTACAGCAGACTTTTTGATGACTCTGTCAGTTTCATCATCCACTCGTCTCATGAATTCTTGCTTAGATTCATCTTTCCTTCTTTTGAATGAAAACGATTCCACTAGGGATCTTGTAGGCTTCAAATTGTCAATGTAGTCTTCAAAGGCTTCCTTTGTCAACAGTTGCTTTCGCTTTCCCATCTTCTTTTTCCCCCACTCAAATGTAAAATCTTGGGACTTTGAGTTTGTATTTTCACCTTTCTCTTTTTTTGTCTTCGACAAATTCTGCTGCAAATTGAAATTGTCATTCTTTTTGGGTGCTGAAAGGAATAGAGACATTAGAAACATTTAAATAAAAATATTTTCTTTAAAGGCATCAAGCTCACATCACTCATAATCATGATCATAAGTGATATTAGCTTGTTTACATTGTGGTTTTTCTTAAATTGTACATGATGACCTAAATGCAGTGTGACCATTTCTAACTCATGGGCGTTACAAATGAGTTTGAGATGTCCACAAATCAATGATTAACAATTGAAACATTCTTCACTAAGAAATATAACACTTAGAAAGGGATATGACTCATACTGTCATTTATTTTTTCCACTGTCCCGTAGTACACTTTCTTATCATGGGTGTTTCAGTGTTTCATATTTAGATCCCAGCCAAGTTGAGGATCTAAAATTCAGTGCTGCACACTCTGACTGATAAAATGTATCTTAGACTACATAACACATTTATTTGTCTTTCATTATAAAATGCTGTTCTAATTATTCAGGTTACAGTTTCATCCTCTCAGGATAAACATGTATAAAATTTCCATGTTGATGTTTGAGATAACCATATATTGAATTGACCCCCCCCCCCCTAAAAAAAGGGAAAAATTTCCCTTTGTGTAAAAAAGTACTCAGTCCTTCTAGATAGCAAGTGTTCATAACACTATACATATGGATGGGGGATAGCCACCAAATTTGGACTCCAGGACAGTCTGCATCAAACTAATCCCTCCCTCCCTGAGGTCCATATGCCATTATGTCTCCCCTCCTCCGCAGTAACCCCAGCATCCCCTCTCTAATGTTGCAGTAAAATAAGTGACATTTCCACATGATGCGAATGTCTTCTAGAGAATTATTGCATTAATGTTGCACCTGACGGAGAGGCTTACTCGTCATGGGATGTACTAGAAATTCTATAAAGTGGCCCTAGTGCCGCTAATGACAGAGAAAGAGAGGGAGTGAAATTTTAGGGTAGCAGCAGCAGACATGGCAATGATCATTCAAATCTCAAATAAAACAGAAAACATAATCCTAAATTCCAGAGATATGCGTTCCCTCCTTACCATCAGGCTTTTTCAGATATTTATTTCTGCTTTTTTTCCCTACATGGCCGTCTTTGACATCCTTGATAGCCATACCAAGATCTCTAAGCTTCTTTGGTATTTCTTGAGTGAATGACTTTGGCCTTTGATTAAGCCCTTCATCACGCCTGTTGAAGGAAAAAAAAAAAAAAAAGAAAAAAAAGTCGGCGATGACATCTCAAGAATCACGACATTGGTCTCGCTATATATATCCTACACATTGCAAAAAGGTTGTTGGACTTAGACATGTAGGTTGGCTATTGTTATTACTAGATCTATACCATTATTCATGAGCTTGTTTGAGTCTTTTGTTTTAAATTATTTACTGTACTGTTAAGTGCATAGAACTTGTTTTTGTTCTTTGAAAGAGATTTACTTTAACTGTAACTGTTTGTTGAAAAAGTCGATAGACTATAGACTTGTTCAAAGATTAGATTGTTGAGAATCACGCAATATGATAATATGGGCAAAATCTTTATGTATTTATAGTGTATAATTATACAGTAGCGACCGCCTCATATCCCACTACACCTTATATATCCTGCTTTTCCCAGGTAACAGAATTTTCTATAAGCTTGCCCCTTAATCCTTCTCCGGCGGGTCCCTTATATATTCGCCCTGCTTTGCCTGAGCAGATCACCTACACTAACAGCGGGTCCCGTATTTTGCCGTCCCCCTGACCACGTGCCAAGCCCAAATGCTACTGGCAGGTCCCATGTTTTGGCTTTTTCGCTAGGGCGCTCTGAGGTTGCCCTCATTCTTCACTCATTTCAGCCAGCTATAACCTTTGTGGTCGAGTCAAATGACGCTTAAACCAATGAAAACTAAGCTTTCATGCGTAATACGACAACATAAAAATCGAAAGGATAAAGGGAATTCTTTCATTATTTGTATGTTTACATCTGAGCTTATATATTATATATATGCCATGCATTGTTTTTGCTAACATAGGAGTACATATTTTGATGAATAAATCCATATTGGGATATATGTCTGAATAGTAAAATTAAACGCTGATCGTCGATTAAGATTTGAAATTACAGGGAACAGGGTTCGTACCACTTTTTGAAAATGAAAATCAAGACTTTTCCCAGACTTTTTCAAGACTAATTTGAGATTATTTCCAAACACGTGTCGCCCTGTTTTGCATTACATTATAGATTATATAAAAATTAAGATTATAAACAAAAAGAAGCCATAAAAAAATAACAACCTAGCTTATTTTGACGTTGGTTTGAAACTTAAGGTGTGACTATAAAAGTAATGAAAACCCAACCCAGCTACATGCATTACTTTAAAAAAGAAAAGAAAAAAAAAGTACTTAAAGATTTAAATCAAATGAATTCTTATGACAATAGAAAATCGCCCATTCTACCCCAAAATCAATGAAATTTATGAACAATTACGTCTATAACAATACTGTAATATAATAATGGTACCTCAACTGAATGAGACCACATTAGGGCCTAGATCATTTACATGTACTAATTTACCCAAAGCCTAAACCCCGGGCCCCATAATTTACTGAAATAGGGAAACCCCCGACACACCTTCCTTTGTTTCTTTGAGGGGCGCTCAAGCCATTAAGCATAAACCCTAGTTAGACTGTGTCCGAGACCCTCGATAGCGGCGGTACATATTTTTGCCTGCGTTCAGACTAGCACCATGACTCAAACGGGATCTCTATCAGTCCATCGGCCCGTACAAAGAGCTGCGCCGTTATAGTTTATTTATACATGTAATATTGTTTTGTCCAGTCGCGATCGTTTGGCTACGTTGACGCCCATTGACTTGATGATCCGTAAGAAAGTGCAATTATGTTTGTTGTAAGCTTGTGGCCACGGAAAGTCCGTCGTATGACGTCACTTGCTGTATCGCATACAAGTAGTCTACTGCCGCCTTGTTCATCAAGATCTACAATGTAGATTCTAGGTGTAGGCCTATCTAATGGATAAATTAAGCGTTTATAAGATCAGTCGTGCCTTGTTGGAAGCCATATAGGAATTACACATCGGTTTATCTTAGGCTTTTGCTTGTATAGCGACACAAGGTTATTATTCATCGAGAACTTTTGTTATACTTGTAGATCTATAATATGCCGAGAGTAGCTCTACGCATTTATCGAAATGTTTTACGATGTGATTCTTCATGTCACATCGTATGGCACACGTCATTTTAGTTCATGCCAACTGAAAATCCGAATTACAGACACATTAGCTAAAATGAGAAAACACAAAGAGTGAAGTGGTAGCCCAGTCCTTAGCACGAGTACTGTAGTGCAAGGAATCGGCGAGGTCAATGACCTCTTCATAGTATTGTACTATGCCGTCATTGTCTTTACCGAGGGCCGATTGTAGTTTCATGCCTTCTATTTTACTACCCTGTACATATCAAATTACAGTTGTCTTTCCCCATCGTAGATAGCACATTATATTATAAACAGGTTTCACCCCCCCCCCCCCACCCCCTGTTACACAGCATTCAGTCTCGTTTCTGTGAATTACACCTATTAAGAATAGGTCTAATTACATCTATAGGTTACTTTGGTCTACCATTTTCACAAGAAGCCTAGGTTAGTACGATGGTGACAGATAATGAGATATGCTGTGAGCTTTCGGATTCGAGACTCTTCGACAATTATAACCGTACTAGTCTGTTTCCCCGCATGCTCCCCGATCCCCCCCCCTCCCCCACCACCACCATTCTCAATCCAGTGCGTATAGAAGATGTACAAATTTACGACAGGTCAGCAGGCCAGAAAAAGCACACAAATACCGATCTTAGTCGTAAAACCTTAACAGCATCGAGCTCCGAGAAAAAATCGTCGATTTGAGTGTGGCAGGTCTGAGCAAGAGGCATGGGCAGAAAGAATTCATTTTGTAAATCCGTGCACTAGACTGATACACCCGCCCACCAAACTCCGTATCCTCAGGTCTACGGCAATTTCCAGTTTATTTTGCAAATCTGTGCTTTAGACTGATACACCCACCCACCAACTCTATCCACGGTTCTACGGCCATTTCCAGTCTATTTTGTAAACCCGTGCATCAGACTGATACACGCCCCCACCAAACTCCGTATCCACGGGTTCATGGCCATTTCCAGTCTATTTTGTAAACCCGTGCATTAGACTGATACACCCGCCCACCAAACTCCACGGGTTCACAGCCATTTCCAGTCTATTTTGTAAATCCGTGCATTAGACTGATACACCCTCCCACCAAACTCCGTATCCGCGCGTTCACGGCCATTTCCAGTCTATTTTGTATATCCGTGCATTAGACTGATACATCCGCCCACCAAACTCCGTATCCACGGGTTCACAACCATTTCCAGTCTATTTTGTATATATCCGTGCATTAGACTGATACACCCGCCCACCAAACTCCACGAGTTCACGGCTATTTCCAGTATATTTTGTAAACCCGTGAATTAGACTGATACACCCGTCCACAAAACTCCATATCCACGAGTTCACGGCCATTTCCAGTCTATTTTGTAAATCCGTGCATTAGACTGATACACCAGCCCACCAAACTCCATATCCACGGGTTCATGGCCATTTCCAGTCTATTTTGTAAATCCGTGCATTAGACTGATACGCCCGCCCACCAAACTCCATATCCATGGGTTCACGGCCATTTCCAGACGTGCCAACCTCTATCAATGGATCTACGGACGGCCAAGTACGATCTTCCGTAGACCAACGAGCAGATCCACGGACAGGTCCACGGAAATTTGAAAATACACGGAAAATCCGTTGATCCACGGATAAGCGGCAGCCCTGACTACTACAGCACCACTGCAAATAACAAGTCCGCAACGGAAATGTTATTTATTTGCTATTGCCAGCCTCGTATGAATGGCAGTGCTAGTTTTGTAATAACTTCTACGTCATTTGCACGGCACGGACCTCAGCAAATACGGGCGGCGAGCGATGATTGAGCACGCCGTAATTTTTTATTTTTTTTTAATACCAGCCGGTTGCACGGGAAAATTCCAGACTTTTTCCAGACTTTTCAGAGATTTCCCAATTTTCAAGACTACTTTTAAGTCTGGAAAGCCCTTGTTGAAATTCCAGACTTTTTCCAGACTTTGGTGCGAACCCTGGGGAAATCAGTCATAATGTATCCTTTCGATCTCGAGAGTTAGGGCCTGGTATGAACCAGATGCTCATCGTTACGTCACGGCTAGCAATAGCCGCGGGCTCAAACTTGATCTACTGTGGGCCCCGGCCTTTGTTCTCTCAAAGTGATGTTAGATGTAGATTTCGGCCTTTCATTGCCAAAAGGTAATTGTTTCATTCAGAGAGAGCGCTACATAATGTATATAAACAGTAATAACAACATGACCAGGCCTACATCACATTCATTCCAGCGGCAGCCTCATCCCACGTGAACGTAGGTTAGCATGGCAGGCTACAGCAGCCTCGTACACAGCAAAACTAGGCCAGAGCTTGATTTCCAGAGGTGACCGGCGGGTCAGTGTAATGAGTGTACACCCCCCCCCCTCCCGGTCTACCTAAGATCGTATTTTTTTTTAATGAGATTAGAGAGTGTATGTCTTGATTAGATTCTAAATTATAAATTGATGAGTAGGCCTATTATACATAAATGATTATCCATACGCACAAACAGAAATCTTATTCAGGACTTAAAATTGTACTTACCGACTTCCTCCTTTACCACGGCTGACTCCACCGACAGATTTTAATTTCTTGTGCTTATTACTGCGTTGGGGTTTGCCAATTTTGCCCATGCTTTGACTTCGACTATAAAAATACTAAAACGAAAGTGCCTAGGGCTAACCTGGACTCACAAGTTAAAGAAGTCCACAGTCAAGTCCACAGTTCTTCAATACAATACGATAAACATTAGAATTCGTAGTCGATGAGTGACATTGGCAGTGACAGTGACATTGACATTGTTCATTGGAATTCACTATAATCTAGGGTCACGTCGATCTGAGCCCTACTATAATATGATAATAATAATAATAATAATAATAATAATAATAATAATAATAATAATAACAATAATAATAATAATAATAATAA
>JBCJKF010321963.1:0-14388 GCA_039654545.1 Plocamopherus ceylonicus | reverse complement strand
CTCTCTCTCTCTCTCTCTCTCTCTCTCTCTCTCTCTCTCTCTACCCCCCCCCCCCTCCCTCCAGTCTCTCTCCCCCTCCCTCCCTTCCTCTCTTGATGTGTGTATGTTTAAAGTGATGAAATGCTCATATGCTTCTTCCCCCATCATCGTGAACTGTCTTCCTCTTCATTGTGAATTGTTACCTGTAACGGATTTTTAATACCGATCGCCTTAAGTGAAGTTGGTGAATTTCAATCAAATTGAGTTCAATCAAATTGAGTTCGGTACTAGCTTTACATTTACTTTTTTCTCTCTCCAGCTTGGCTTCGGTAAAAGTATGCCAACCTATTGTGTGTGGGTAGACAATATTCCCAGTGATACCAACAACCGAGCATTGAAAAACTGGTTTGATCGCTATGGAGATGTCAACTACTGCTATGTGGACCGCAAGCGTGGAAAAGGCTTGATCTACTACACTTCATATGACGATGCCCAACACTGTGTCAGCGATATAAAAATGAGACCGCACATAATGAAGAAGAAAGTTCAGGTATGTATCAAGGAAGTGGTTTTACTGAATGTGGTCAGCAAGAGCTCTGAAATGGTTCCCTGCTTCTTTCACCGTCCCATCTGTTTTATCTTCTTTTAATTTTAATGATTTGTGTCCACTATAAATCATACCAGGATGTCCTTGAAAATTGTTCAGGATGCATGGACATATGAATAGCCATGGTACTCTTTTTACATATGCCTTTGGGAGTGTTTATTTGTATCTTCTTTGCTTTATCCACCTGTTTAAGAAGAAGTCTGCTGAATGATAAGATGTAGAAACATGTCTTTGATACATTTATTTGCATTTTTATATTTCAGATCGACTTTGCAAGCAGGGAGTGTCAGACTCATTTTTTAGACAAAATGGAGGAAAGTGACCAACTCCGCCCTTGTGATAGACATGATGACCGTGGTATCCATAAATTCAGACAGCAGAGGAGTTTTGACAGTTATCAAGAGGATGGGTAAGACATTTGAATCCATGTACATTGTAGATCTAAATCAACGTCAGTCCAGCCACTCTAGCTACACACTATCACATGAAGTCATGAAGCTGCAACAGTATGGATTGAATTGGATTGGATTGGTATTTATGGACAGAACAGTAAAAGAAGAAATTTTAAATGGAATATGCAGGAGTGGTGATTTCAACTGAGAAATCTGGATATATTTTAGTTGTTTCATTTGCCTTTATAGAAAGTAAAGGTTATGAGAGATAATGCAGCATGATAGAAGATGAAGAGGCAAATTTGTCATTCTTCTTATTACCTGAGTTGAACATTTTTTGATGTCGTACATTCACAGGAGTCCATCGGCCTACAGCTATAATTCCCGCAATCAAGGAAACTATAGTGCAAGGAATGGGCGCACCAGTAGCAGTGGTGGTTACCGCCGAGTCAGTCGTGGGTTTGACTCCAATTACCCAGAAGAGAGCGGCTCCTATTCAAGTTCACGGCGGTTATCTCGGTACTCCTTGTTATAATTCTGTCATTGATATAAACACATTGTCAGTCTTACTGTTGGTGTATGAATTGTTTCTTTGTTTTGTTTTAATTTAAATGCTTCGTTGACGAACAATACAGTTTTTGTCCGTCTTATTTTCATGCTTTTACAGACATAATATCATTACCTGTTTGCCATTGAAAAATTCTACCATAGATTAATTTCAATGAATAAGATTTTTTCCACACTTCACATATATTGCCATGCATGATCATCCATTCATCCACGTATCCATGCTTAAATTAAATGCCTTAATCAAATATAAATTGATTGGATAACCATTTCTCATCCTTTCTTACCCAGACGACCAGAAGACTATGCTCAGACAGGCTCTTACTACAAGGGAGACGACTATGATCAGGTACTAAGGGATTATGGCCACAGCCAGCGCGAACGTCGGGAAAGAGATCATCACAGCCCACGGCGATCCCTGGACAGAAGGGATGACCAGTCTCATCGTGGCTCTCGGGACCATTCTCTCGATCGGTACGACGACCGATCCAAAGACCGCCACATTGATTTGTACAACAGCCGAGAAGGTAGTCCTAGCAGTGAACACAATTCATATCGGTCAGAAAGTCGATATAGATCGTCACGGGATGAGAAATACTCGTCGTCCCGTGATCGATATGATGACAGTAAGGCAGATGATCTCCACAGTCGAGTCAGTCGTGTGGCTTCCCCCATCTACAACAATCACAGTCATGACAGTGACTATGGCCGTCATGGATCTCGATCTCAGTCTCCTCCAACACCAACACAAGAAGATTCTTACAATAGGATGTTCTATTCTGAGGATTACAAACGTTCTGTGGTAGCTGATGGAGATTATGACTCATATTCAAACTCCCAGAAACGCAGGGATTTAGATGAATCCAACAGTGGTAAGGCCAAACCCTTCTCCTTGTTATCCATTAAACTTGGAGCAGAAGTGGCGAAGACCGCTGAAAAGAGTCGCAAGCGAAGCCACGAGGAGTCGGGTCTCAGTGAACCTTGTAAATTGGATGTGAAAATGCTGAAGAAACTTGAAAAATCATCTGTGTCCATAACAAGCAAAGATAAAATGCGCTTGATCTATGAACAGTTGAGAACAAAACGACGCCTGGCCAAGGCTGACTGTAGCCCTGCGTCACCAGGCAGTCATGTCGACTCAGAAAATGGGTCAGCCAGCGAAGGGGACCTTCTTCATCTCCATCAGGAGAAACAACAACTTTTGCAGGAACTGCAGGAGCTCCATGAAGAGGGCACTGGCACCAGTGATCCTGACTCACCTTTATCTGCTGCAAAGATCAAATCAGTTGCCGTGAAAGAAGCTCTTCGCCTTTCTGGCAGAAATGCTGGCGAGAAAAGACGTGATGAGCATTTCAGGAAGGACATGAACCACAAACACATGGATAAAAGATATACTTCAAATAAAAGTGGTCGCAGTAACTTGAATGAGGAGATTGCTTCTTTTAGAGAGGATAAAAGCCCTGTTGTTGATTTGGATGATGGAAACAGTGATTCTGACTTTGAATCCAGTTCACGCCCGAACAAAAAGAGGCGGGTGGATTCTAGGGATAGTAGAAAAAATCTTCCTAGGACTACTGGGAGTGTTGAGTGTAGTGACAATGAAGGATACGAAAGAACAATAGATAAGAGTGTGTTAGATTCTGCTTTGGTTGAACGGGGAGTCTGTGATAGTTTTGGTTCTCGATCGAAATTCTATGATAAAAAACTCTTGGATAATTCCTGTGATAGTGCTGATGCATCTAAAAACGGGCTGAGTGATAGAGATCTTTCTGTGATACACAACCACCGGACCTCAGCTAAATCTCTTTCTCGTTTCTCAACTATCAGTGACTTTCATGGACAGGATAGCCCTGTGGGCCTCTTCAGTCCTGCAGGAAGCGAAGACCACACTCAAGATTCAGTTACTTCTGGAAGTTTCACAGAGAAGGGCTCATCCAAACACCTTTCACCTCTTCGGTGGGAGCACTCGGCTCCCAACTCACCAATTGTCAAAGACAACTCCGAGAATGATTTTACTTTCTACAAGAATTACCTTCCAAGTCCTCCAATGCATGAGGACAGCTTTTCTGACGACAGTCTCTGTGAAACACCTCAGGCTCCAGGGGAGCCATCTCTGGAGGACCGCATCAGGGCCATTGATGAGGTTCTGAACATGGCGGCCAGTTCAAAAACAGCAGACCAACCCCTTCTACTATCTTCTATTTCTAACAAGGATGTGACCAATAATAATGACAATTCCTCTGCTCACTATTCTAAATACCGCATTCGTAAAAGGGAAAGCTCTTTGTTGATGGGGAAAGAGGGAATGCTTGCAGAGAAGAAGCCTGAACCATCTGTGATAATGAGGCAGGTGTTATCCAAGAAGAGCATTTTGGATCAGGACTTCAAACGTCTTGAACAGATGAACGAAAAGTATGATCCCGGTCGAGTGATCCAAAGCGTGCGGGAGACCGACTTCTCTCTGTCCCCCACAATCAAAACTGAGGCTGATTCTCCGAAACTGTCAGACCCTAACTTGGGAAAAGCAGGGCTGAAAGTTTTGTTGCCATTAGTTTCAACCACGTCATTGGCTCCGTTATCACCATCCCCTACTGTATCAACAGTGTCCACGGCAGTATCATCGACAATGCAGCCAATAACTATGTCATCCTCGATGCTCCAGCCCACAGTTACAACAACACTGGCAGGGGCAGGCATGGCATCCCCAACAACGTCTAGTGTCTATACTTCAGTAGTGGTTAGCTCTGTGTGTTCTTATAGTGATGTTGGAGTAAATCACAAATCTGAGGAGTGTACGCCATCAAGCCGTGGATCATTGACTAAGTCTGAGGATACATCACAAGTTTGTTCAACGGATTTGTTGCTGAACTCTAAAGACACCTTTCCAACATCTCTTTCAACTGTATTGTCCCCAGCTGTGTCATGTTTGTCCTCGTCATCGTTGGCTGTGCCATCTTCAGTGTCATTATCACATTCTGATTCCACAAACTTGACCAGCGCTTCGTCACCAAATATCACTTCACCCACTCTCACGTCATTATCATCAGCATCCTCATCTTGCACCAAACAGTTGTCTGTTATTTCGTCATTGTCACTGCCAGTGTCTTTGCTGTCATCACCATCCCAGTCATCAGTATCGCATCCTTTGTCATCAAAATGTTCCACGAGCTTGATTTCAACTACACCATCCTTTCTATCGCAGTCACACCCTAAGGTGGCATTGTTGCCGTCAACGACGCCTCCACACTTTCCTCCAATCAATCCATCCTCTTCGCCCTGTCCAAGTGAGGCTTCTCGGGGACTGGGGTCTGTGGCAGCGCCTTTCACTCAGGGACCAGACAAGTCGCTGCTCACCCCAACACCTGGACAAGAGGCTCCACATTTGCACTCCCCGTCATTTACTCCTGATAAGTACCAGGCTTTGTCTGCCCACAACAGCATCCAGCTGGCCAACCTCAAGGCCGAGCAAGAAGAACTTGATACCCTTGTGTGCAAGACGGAGGAAAAATTGCTGGCATCTCAGGACATCAAGAAAGATGATAGTGAGGCCTCGAGCGATAATGAAGTTACAAAGAAACCTGTTTGCAAGGACGAAGTTATGGTCTCAGAGATGGAGTCTCCCCTTTCAGAGAAATCAGAAACTTCTAGCATTGCATCCGTACCTCTGTCTTCCTCAGAAAGTAAAAACTGTGGCAAAAATTCGCACAATCTATTTATTCCATTGACCGTCAATGTTGAGGCATCTTCTCCCAAAAGTCCCACTGAGACTAGCTCTTCTTTGATCTCAGACATCAAGTCAGACTTGACAGTTGATCCAAAAGTAGAATGTCTTGATAGTGGAATGGATGGCAAAAAGAACTTTGAGGTTATGGAGTTGATATCATCCAAAGATACCAGTTTCCTGGCAACCCCCTCTTCAACTGCTGTAATGAGTGTGACTGGCAAAGTGACCATGGAAAAGAAAGACATGAGTGTTTTGGACAATTTCATAGGACTGAGTGGAATGAGTAACCACCTGGATTCGTCCTCCAAGACACTCCCGAAACCCAGTCAGCTACCATCTTCCTCTTCCAATGGAACTTCCTCTTCGTCATCTACCTCTGTGTCATCATCCTCAGGATCTGCTTTGTCAACGTCAGTTACGAAAGCTAGACAAGAAGGGGAGAAGGCTGACCGTAGAAATCCTGGCAAGACTGGCATGCATCACTCCAAAATGTCTGGCTCCAGCAAATCTGAGCCCCTTTTTGCCCCCGATGTCAAGTTGGACACCAATCAAAAGCATGGCAGTGAGTCTCGCCACAGCAACGGTGGTCATTGTGGCAAAGAGAAAAGCTCGTCCAGCAGCCTGAGCAGGTCATCAAGTAGTGGTAGTGGTGATAAAAAGTCACCAAAGCTTCCTCAGAAAGATGCCAGCCAGGAAAAGAAAGACTCTGACCAGTCGGATAAATCTGAGAAGAAGTCAGACAATAGTCACAAGAGCTCAGAAAAGTCTCGCCATGACTCAAACAAAACCAAAGAAGGCAGTGACAAGTCTAAAATCAAGGATAGGAGAGATCATTCCAAAGATGTGGACAAAGCCAGACAAAAAGAGAAGGAGAAGGAAGAAGCTAGGAAAGAAAAGGCACAGGCTGAAAAGGAAAAGAAAGCCAGCATAGTAAAGGAGGAGAAAAAGATTGAAAAGAAAGCTGAAGAGAAGTCCAAGCAGAAAGAAGTGGTGCCCAGTCAGGGCAAATCACAGACCAAGTCAGAAAATGAGTCAAGCAAGAAAGACAAATCAGGGAAAAATAAAGATAAGGGCAAAGAGGTTTCAAAAGACAAAGAGAAGACAACGGATAAGAAACTGCTGTCAGGTCTTTCATGCATTGGGAGCAAACACACCTCTCCTGTGGTCAAATCTGATAGCAAACCCTTGAAGTCAGAGAGCAGAGACAACAAACCTGCTTCCAAGAATGACACTAATGCCAAAGAAAATTCTGGCAAATCTGAGAAAGAGGCTTCTGGAAGCAAGGCTGATGTTATTTCAAAGTCTGGTGACTCCAAATCTACCACCAAATCAGATGTACGAGCAAAGGCTGATGGGAAAGGTGGCAAGTCCAATGTGGAAGCAAAAGATGAAAATAAAGAAGCTGCTGCCTTCACCAAAAAGTCAAATTTCGATTCGTCGAAGTCCAAAAGCAAAGATCTGGACAAAGACAATGCCAAAGGGCATGCTTCTAACAAATTGTCAGAAAAGGCCCAGAAAAAGCAACGGGAAGAGGAAAAGGCAAAGGAAAAAGCAAAATTGAAAGAGGAAAGGCAGAAGGAGAGGGAAGAGAAAGAGAAGAGGGAAAGGCAGGAAAAAGAGAATGAGGAAAGAGAGAGGCAAAGGGAGAAGGAGAGGCTTGAGAGAGAAGAGAAAGAGAAAAAGGAGAGGGAAGAAAAGGAAAGAAAGGAAAGAGAAGAAAAAGAGAGGGAGGAAAGGGAAAGAAAGGAAAAAGAGGAGAAGGAGCGTATAAAGAAAGAGAAAGAGGAGAAAGAGAGGAAAGACAGAGAAGAGAAAGAAAGACTGAAAAGGGAGAAAGAAGAAAGAGAAAAGCAGAAAGAAGAAAGAGAAAAGCAGAAAGAGAAGGAAAGGGAAGAAAAAGAGAAGCAGAAGCAGAAATCAAGAGAAGAAAAGGAGAAACTTGAAAGGGAGAAGAAAGAAAAGGAGGAAAAGGAGAAACAGAAAGAAAAGGAGAGAAAAGAGAAGGAGAAACGGGAAAAGGAAAAGAAGGAAAAAGAGCGTAAAGAGAAGGAAAAGAAGGAGAAAGAAAGAAAGGAGAAAGACAAAAAGGCAAAGGAGGATAAACAGAAAAAGGAAAAGGAAGAAAAAGAACGGAAGGAAAAGGAAGAAAAGGAAAAGAAAGAGAAGAGTAAGAAAGAAAAGAACAAAGAGAGGGAGAAAGAAGAGAAGGAAAAAGAGGAGAAAAAGAAGCCTCCACCTAAGAAGCCCAAACGTAATGAACTAGCAGCCCTCCTGGACAGTAATGATGCTTTCCAAATGACCTTCACCAGTATGTATGACAGGGTGAAGACTCAGCGGAACAGAGAACCAGACACACCAAGTAAAGAGAGCGGCTCAACAAAATCCTCCTTTGACAAATTCAAGCGCAACCGCCAAAAGAAAGGGAGTAAGGCCAAGTCCTCTCTCTATTCCTATGGCAGCACATCAGATCTCAGTGACGACAATGATGATGACGATGACAATCTCAGCGACCTCTCAGAGTCTGAGCCAAATGAGAAACCTGAACCAGTCAAAGAAACCAAACCAAAGAATAAGCAGGTCAAGAAGAGACCGCATGTTTCTTCCTCCTCCTCGTCATCATGTGAGGATGACGAAGATGAGCTGCTTCGTGCCACTAAGCCCAAAGGGAAGAAAACTGGTTTCAGTGACATTTTTAATTCTTCTGACTCGGACAATGACGAAAGTTTTCAAGCCCCGCAGAGCAAATCAAAAAGTGGGAGTAAACAGAAAAGCAAACCAGCTCCCAAGAGAAGGAAAACCCGTGAAGACTCTCTAGACTCAGTTGCTTCTCGAGAAGAGTTCATCAAGCCTAACCAGAAATCCTCCAACAGCAACATCTATTCCATGTCAAGTGTTACAGAGACAGAGAGCCATGACGATGACATGGACCTCTCTGAAACAGAAAGTATCAAAGTTAGCAAGACTAAGAAAAAGAAGAAACTGAAAGTTGCCAGCCATGAGAAAAGAGATTCTTCTGTTGAGTCGGTCTCCAAAAAGTCTGGCAAGAATGAGAGAGATTCGTCCGCAGAGCCAACACCAAAGAAATCCACTTCTAAGAAAGAATCCATTGTGGAGGCGTCCCCTAAAAAGAACTACAAATCTGAAATCAAAAGCTCCACTAAGGTTGAAGCTACCAAAGAAGAGGTAAGGAAAGTAAAGGAGCATCAAAAAGATAAAGATCAGAAAAAGGGGAAGGCAGTGGAAGAGAAAGGGATGAAAAGCAGCAAAAGTGAAACTGCTCTTGAGAAAGAGAAAGCAGAAGAAGCAAAGAAAATTGATCTTGCGAAAAAGAAGAAAAAGAAGAAAAAGCTAGATCCCAAGGAGGAAGAAGAACTGGTGAATTCTCTCATTACCAAAGTCTATGATAAAAAGTTGGACAAAGAGGAGAAACAAAAGAAGAAGAGACATAATGTCTTTGATAGTGAATCAGAAGACCTGCCCAAGTCAGAAAAATCATTGGATTTGAGTATTGAAGAAAAAACACCTGTCAAAGAGGCGAAAAAAGAAGAGACGAGTCCTGAAGTAACAAAAGGACAGGAGAGGAAAGCAGAGAAGACAGATAAGGCAGAGAAGGCAGAGCGGCATCAGGACAAAGAAAGTAAGTCTGCCAGTTTGAAGAAAGAGACTCAAGAAGAAGAGAAGAAAGGGAAAAATGAGTCAGAAAAGAAGAAGGAAACGTCTGAGAAAAAGAAGAAAACTGAAGTAAAACTGGATGAGGAAGTCTCGGAGAAAAAGAAGAAATCTGAACCAAAAGTGGAAGAGGAAACTGTGGAGAAAGAAAAGAAGAAGAAAAATGATGCAAAAATGGAAGAGGAAACTCCCGAGAAAAAGAAGAAATCTGATGCAAAATCAGAGGAGAAGACTAAGGAAATCAAAAGTGAAACTATTGTAGAAGAAGCCCAACACAAAACTTCCAAAAAGAAGAAGAAGAAGAAAGATGTTGAAGCAGAAAAAGAAGATACCTCTCACTCGGACAAAGCACTGAAATCTGTTGAGAAGAAAGCGGAACATGAAAAGAGTAGTGGTCACGCTGAGGAGAAATCAAGTTCTTCATCACAGGACAAGGTTGAGGATGAATTCACTAGTTTCTGGGGTCATCCCAAGCCAGTTCTCATACCAAAACGCTTGAAGGATTCCAAAAAGCTCAGTGAAGATGATAAGGTAAAGAAAGAAGAGTCAAAATCAGAGGAAAGAAGTGAGAAAAAGGAAGACGATAGTAAAATGGCCAAAGACGAGAAAGAAAAGGATGAGAAAAAGAGCGCCTCAGATTCTAGATCGAAAGTGGAGGCATCATCTGACAGTAAGACCCAAGAGTCAGTGCAGACAGTGAAGGTTGAAATGGATTCAGGTGATGATGCCGTTGTGCCAATATCAGAAGCAGAGACAACCATTGTCTCAGAAACTTGCCCTGCCTCCAGTGAATCGGCTGCCTCGAGCAGCGACATTCTCGGCTGCCAGGAAGAATCTGCCGAGAGCGTGCCAGTCATTCCCAATGAAACATCTATTGGATTATCTGTTGAAATTGATGACGATGACTATCCTTCTCTGATCATTGATGAGATGGATGAAATGAATTCCTCTGAGAAGAAGCGAACTACCAAGAAAGACAAGAAACTGATGAGAAAACAGCAAGAGAAAGAGTTGAGTGACCACATGGATGAAGTAATAGCCAAGGTAGCAATGGCTGGATCCAGTGATGATGATGACAAACCGAGTCCTCTCACAATAGAGACTGCCTCCAGTGACAAAGAGTTGCTCTTATCTGATGTCATAAACCAAATCAATTATGATAACAAATTAGATTCTACTCAGCGCAAATCATCTGTAGTGAGTGACATCATATTTCCTGATAAAGATGAGAAGAAAGTTTCAATCTCACTGGAGAAGCCAACATTGAATTGTAAAGAGAAGAAGGATGACAAGTCTTCCACATCTGCTGTGTCTGTCAAGAAAGAGCAGTGCAAGAAGGAGGAAGGAAGCAAGGAATTTGGTTTGCTTGATGAAGAGACTAACAAGAGAGATGAAGAAGTTCTCAAATCCCTGGCAGTCCTTTGTGAACCAAACATGGGAAAGCAGGTCGTTATAGAAGATGTACCTCCCAAACCCACCGCAGAGGAAATAAGGAAGAAAGAGGAAGAGGCTAAGAAAAAGCTGGAGGAGGAAAAGAGAAAGGCCGAAGAGGAAGAGAAACTCAGAAAGGAGAAAGAAGAGAGAGAGGCATCGGATGAAGCTGCCAGAGCAGTGGAATCGCTCCTGGAATTTCAGAGTGGCTTTGAAAGAGAACCAATGGGAGTGGGAGAGCCTGAGCTTCCTCCCTTGTACATTGAGCCGGCAGAAAAGGAGCCGTCTCTTGAGAAGTCCAAAATTGAGCCAATTGTGGTATCTGTGCTGTCCAACAACACCTTGCTGCCAGAGAAGACCACAATATCCCTGGATGATAAATTGCCAGCTTTCCAAGATAAAAATCTCGAGGACGGGAAAGACTCAGCTGATCCGTTTATGATGTTGAACCTTCCTATGGGGGATGTCCCTTCTACACCTGCGTCAATTCTCCCATCTCCAAGAAGGATTTCCGGTGGTATGGGCAAAGAGAAAACTCCAGAGCCCCAGAGCATACCTCCGTTACAACAACCGATGCCTTCACCCCAGGTCCAACTGCAGTCTCCTCAAAGACCCATTCAGTCACCTCAGATGCCACTCCATTCACCACAGCAGCCTCTGCAATCACCCCAAAGACAGATGCAGTCACCGCAGAGACAAATGCAGTCACCGCAGCGTATGCAATCCCCCCAGAGGCAAATGCAGTCTCCCCAGAGACAGATGCCCTCCCCTCAAAGGCAACTTCCATCACCTCAGTGTTTGCAGTCCTCACAGAGGCCCTTGCCATCGCCACAGGTCTCTATGCACTCCCCAAATATTCCTCTTCCTAACAACCAAAGAGGCCCAGTTCTCAACAAAGACACAAAGAATGAACGAGGAGGATTTTTCTCGCCTAAGAGAGAAGTACCATTCAGTCCCACTGAACAGACACCTCCTCCGGATGCATCTTTACAGCCACGGCGTAGTTCGGCTGGCTACCCTGGCCCTCCTGTTCCCCCCATGATAGAATCCAAGGACCCTTTGTTCCAAAGGCGAAAATCACAAGAATTCCATCCAGAATCAGTGTATCCGGGTCCTCGGCGCAACACGATATCCACCCCAGATCCGTCAACCACCGTTGCGAATCTGGACCTGAAGTTCCAACCCCGTCAAGGTGCTAATCACAAAGAGGGTCTGCACATCAGCCATTCCTCTCTTCCAGCACCAGTGTCCATCTCGCTGGATCACCCACCACCAAACCAACTGTCCATGGACAAAAATTTCCAAGCCCCAGCCAGAAATCTCAGCGTTGCCCCACATCAGGACAGCCTCATGGCTACCAAGAAAGTTGCCGCGCCTCAAGGCCAACACAAGGATAACCCGCCGCAAGAGCCGGCCATGGTCTTCTCACCTCCGCACAACAATAAGGTGACGTCCCCCGACCCAGGGTTTCCACCTGCCAAAGGAATGTTCCCAGATCAAAGGTTTCTTTCACAAAGGATTCCTCCCCCTCAAGACCACCTCGCTCAGGGTAAGAATACTATGCAAGATCTGTTCTCTCCAAAGCCTCAGGATCCGCTAATGTACCGGCTGTCCGGCATGAAAGGAGCAAAAACCCAGAACACTTCAGGCCAAGAGGCCTTGCACATGATGGGGAAAGCGAACCCAGAGCAGATGTACAAACTTGGCAAAAGCCCGCAGGATATCATGCCACCGTCCATCCCCAAACCATCCGGCCCACTACCGCTGCAACATGAATTCACCAATAGAGAACAGCCGGTGGATCTGCTGCTCAACTCTCCTCCGAGAAACCAGGCGGGCCTCTTTCTCTATCCTCAAGCGTCTGAGGCCAATAAGATTGGCCCATCACTGAAACAAGGTGAAAACATTGAGCCACACCTGAGGAATCCCATGTTTCCGGGCACTCAGGAGCCAGGCATGAGATTCATTGAACGCGATTCAATTCCAAACAGGCGAATTGAAGGATTCCCACCTTCCTTCTACAAGGAGCCTGTTCCAAAGCCCTTTCCCGATTCTGGAAACTTGCAACAGATACAACAGCAACAGCAACAACAACAGCAGCAACAGCAGCCACCATCTCAGCTGTTGTCGGATGATGATAAGAAAGGCACGAAGAAACGGAAGAGAAATAACAAGAAGTGCACAAAGGAGGATAGAGAAGCTGCCCTTGCTGAGCAGCAGGCCATCGAGGAAAGTGTCCAGGCAAATGTGGAATCAATACATAAAGCATTGAGCGCAAGCCAGCAGAAGGCTGCAGCTGAGAAAGTAGGCCCTCGGGGAATGAATGACAGGAAAGCCATCGACGCTTACGATTTTGATGCACAAGCCAGTCAGGACATTGAGAATTCCACGACAGACGCTCTTCTTCCCATGTCAGATCCGGACATGAGAGGAACTCGTGCAACCCGTGGCGAAAGAGGAAGAGGCCGCGGCTCTGGTAGAGGCCGCGGTGCGCGCAGAGGCCGCGGTGGCTCCATGGTGGTGCAGGACTTGCATGAGCCCATGGTGCCTCGTATGGATCCGCATCAGCACCAGCCTCTCATCCACTCTGGCCTTGGGAATCAGGAACGCTTTCAGCAGTCCCATTTGCCAACTCCTCCCTTCCAGCATCAAATCATGCATTCGTCTCCTCCCCACCACCACCCCCAGGAACCTTTACACCATCAAAGCCTTCCACCACAGCAGAGCACGCTGACGGCACCCCCGACAACCTACCACCAAGGGTACCACCCACAACAGCCACTCGCCAATGATATTCCTCCACTCAGCAACTTTGACTCTGAATGGAGTCAAAAACAGTTTAGTTCTCAGTCGGATGCGCAGCCTCCCCATCACCAGGCAGGCAAGCCGTCGTCTTTGAAGTCTGACGTTCTCAGCCCCGAATCGAAATTGGATCTTGACTCTTCATACGGAGAGGCAGAGCTTGTCATAAATCTTGACGACCAGCCGCCTAGCATTGAAGGGAAAGAAAATCAGTACGCTGGAAATTCTGACCTGGATGAGCAGGGTGGATCAGTCACCTCACCTGCCACCCCTAGTAACAAGAGCCAAAGATCAACTCGACCTCGGAAACGTACTGACTACAAAGCCATCGCTTCTGGTCAACCAGTCGTGCCGCCAAGGCCGTCAAGATCTGGTGGCTCACCCCGAAGCATGAGAGCCATTGGAGGACAGTCACCTAAAAGTGGCAATTCACCTAGAACTCGCAGTTCTGAAAACGTTGGTTCCTCTCCAGTAGTGAAGCTTGAGAAACTGGAAGATCAGAGAACAACTCGAAGAAGCAGAGAGCTGATTAAAAAGGAGGAATTGAATGATGAAACGCATACAACCACGTTTGAAGACTGGAAAACCACGAAAAACCAGGTTGAGGAGAACAAAACAGTCTCGAAGGAGAATATCTATGAGTTTGACGATACAGAGCAGGAGTCCAGGCTCGAGCCCACTATCTTGCGGGTGACTAGAGAAAGGAAGAAGCGGTTGTCAGAACCAATGACCCCAGAACCTAGTCTTCCCAAGGCACAGCAACAGGTGCAACAGCCGCCACCAATGCCCATTGTGGATTACATGCCAACATCTCCTGCGTCATCCACAACCTCGTCCTCCTATATCAGCGAGACGAAGGTGACACTTGACCTGAACACATCGTCTGATCCCCCATCAGTGGAGCATTCTCGATCAACCCCCTTGAGCAATGCGGTGGCTGTGATAGATGCTGTGTCGAAGGGCATCCTAGGACCCAGTGATGAAGACGGCGGTACAACACCTGAGCCTCAGACTCCTGAACCAGGTGATTATTCCCTAGAAATGTATTGTGAAATACCCCCCCCCCCTCCTCCTCCTCTCTCTCTCCCCCCACCCCTCTCCCTCCATCTTTCCCTCCCTCTCTCCCTCTCCCCCCTCCTCCTCTATCTATCTATCTATCTATCTATCTATCAATCAATCTATCTATCTATCTATCTATCTATCTATCTATCTATCTA
>JBCJKF010321962.1:0-20646 GCA_039654545.1 Plocamopherus ceylonicus | reverse complement strand
GGGGGGGGGGGTTGCAGGTTCTTGGGTGGTCCTTTGGTTTCTCTTATGTTTGTTTCATTTTATTTATGTTTACATATTTTTTTATGTTTGGATTTTGTGTTTGTTCTTGTTTTTTTGAGAGTGGGTGGCAGGAGAGTGGGATGTGGACAAAGAGGCGCCATGAAAGCATTTTTGTAATCAAATTGCCTATGATGTAACTTTTTTGTGTGAAGACTGTTTCATTGTTTTGTTTTTGTTTTTAAAATTATTCAATTTTTTTGTTTAATTGAACTCTTTTGTGACCAATACTCTCTTTTGTGACCAATACTCTCTTTTGTTTTGTGTAGAAAGACAAGAATCGGTGCGTCAATTGTGGGATCGGAACATCTCAACTTCATGTAACTCCTAAAGGATCTCTATGTCACAGTTGTTATCAGTATTGGAGGTCAGAACAAAACACTCAGCCTTTCTTAATCTCTATAACTTTTGACTGCTGTTGTTTTTTGTTTCATATCATTCACACTCTATTTTGACGAGCATACTATTATACTATTAGACGATGTAGGTCATTAGTTATTAAATCAACCTTGAAGTCAGTGTATGAAAGTATAAAATTTTTGTCCTGAAATATTAAACTTGTAACACTCCCAAAGGTGTCCCTTCTCCCATTCGTGTCCATCTCTCCCAGACCTGTCCGATTGCACACTGTGAAATGTTCAAGATTACCACAATAATATTATTATGTTCAGATAGGCCTAACATCTCACTCTATACCATGATTAGTATGTAGATCTAGGCCTGGATCTATAAATCTAGATTCAAACCTCGGCCAAAAGAGATGAATTTGTAAATCTGGGCTATTTATAAATCTATAATTGACGGTGTTCCCTACTACAATTGTGCTGCAGAACAAAAGGTTGTTGAAAAACCAACAAAGTACGAGTAACTTAAAAAACAGCAATTTTAATGCAGTTTGCTTGTAAAAATGACCAATGATTATGGAACAAAATGATGAAGATTAACCAACAAAGAACAAGAGTGACGTAAAAAAAAAAAAGCAATCATAATGTGTATTTGAAACGAAACATTATAGATTCAACTCCTAAATTTTATATATAGATCTAGATTTAGCTTTCTTTTTCTAACTTGGAGTTGGTAGGAAAGGAAGATGGCTTGAAGCAAGCGCATTCATTTAGGCCTACAAAATCAAAATAGGCTTGATACAGCAATGCGAATGTTCCTCATTTAAGTTATTTAATTTTTCAATGTCTATTTTTGTGTACACACAGGAGAACAGGGGTCATGAGATCTGCTGGCCCAAAACGTCATGATTCTCAGTCAACTGGCCGTCACAATCCTATAAAACATAAGCGTAAGCCCCCAAAAGGAATGTACTTGGATCAAAATGATTTGCTTGCTATGGTCTCTGGTCCTCCAAGTCAACCTGAAGCCATCTTGAAATCCCTTGATTCAGAGCTTGTTTCCTTGCGCAGAATGGTTCAAAGCAACAAGCAGTTGTTAAGCCAACAGAAGCAGAAGATTGAAACTGGAATTGAAGATCTCAAACCACCAGAGGTTTGTGCTTCATTTAAAATTTTGGAATTAAGGAAAATTAATCTCCTGAAAAATTGCATCATTCACAACATTGCACAATTTTCCCATATAATTGATTTTTTACTTACAAATAACACCACTGAAATGCAACTCTCAGCTTGCCTCATCTCGGCATGTTGCAAGAAAATTAATTTTGTTACAGGCCTGTTACAGATTTAATTGATCAAATTCAATGGGTTATGGGCAAAGCAAAATAATTTTCCTTGGTCATAATTGTTTTTCTACTAAACATATATCAGTCATTTCTTAATTTTTTTTTTTTTTCGACAGGCTGGTTTTAGAATCAATGCTCGTTGGACGAATGAAGAACTTCTTCTCGCTGTTCAAGGTAATTAAGATATTTAATTCCATGTTTGTAATGATAATTTCTTGTGTTTCCTTTTCTTTTGGACCCATATGAATTCTGTGCTGATTATGTTTGATTTTAATACTTTCAGGGGTGCGTAAATATGGGAAAGACTTCAAAGCTATAGCGGAGGTGATTGGCAACAAAACTGAAGCCCATGTTCGCAGCTTTTTTGTTAACTTTCGGCGCCGCTATAATTTAGATGAGGTCTTGGAGGAATATGAACAAGAACATGGAATAACTAATGGAACAAAGACAGAGGAAAAGGAGGGTGAGGAAGATGTGAAGGAAGCAGAAGAAAGTGTAAGTATAATTTGTGAAGGCATGCTCAGTCAATTTTTCAGTTATTTCTCTTTTTTTTATATATATATATATATTTATATATTTTTTTAAACATATTTTTGGATAAAAAATGTGTATGTTCCTTTTCTTTCATGTGCTCTATTTTAATAATCATTGATGGGGCAAAAGTTAATACAGTATAACTCGGATATAACGGCACAAACGGGACTCTCGTTTTAGTGCTGTTATATCCGAGTGCCGTTATAACCGAGCTCCATTGTAAATTGTATTCAGATGTACCGAAGCCTACTGAGACAGGCGCTCAAGATTGTGTGGTTAGTGGGGAAAAGTGGGCAGAAGAAGAGAAGGGGGGTGCCGGTAAGGTTATATGGGCCATTATCAGTGTGATAACCGCACGCAACACACTTGCAGACTTAAGAGGCATTTTTGTTGGCTTCTGAGCGCGGAACTAACAATTTGTAATTGTTAATTGCCTGTATTGTTAACAGTTCCATGTACCTGTAGTGCTGTTATAACCGAAATAATGCTCATGGGTGCCGTTATATCAGAATTTGTTAACGTTGTTTATAGAAGAAGAAAAACGGGGTCTGCCATTATATCCGGGGATGCCGTTATGGCCCATGCCGTTATATGTGGACTGCACTGTATTACATCTAGTTTTCTTTACACTGGAGAACGATGCCCAGACACTTCTTACAAGTCGCCCTTACTATTTACTAATACAGTGGCATAGAAGATTTATCTTCATATAAAAGTGTTTCAGAAAAATGCTCCTTTATGCAATATATCCTAACATGAATAGAAAGAATAATAACCTAGTAGTTTCTGAAAGAATTTCATCAGTTTATAGCATGAGCTAATGCTCTAAGGTTTTCAGAAAAAAGATATTGAACATTTCTTTGTGTCAGAGACTAATGTATTATAAATATGATTAAAATGAAGGGATTTGTGGGTCCTGTTGGTAATTTTTCACTCAATCCTGCTCAAAGATGATTGAATGCAACCCACCCCCTTCCGACTAAAAAAATGTGAAAAGGAGAAGGCTATGGTGACTTTCATTTGAAATTGCTATTGAACATGCCAAATATTATTACTAATATGATACCGTAGTCCTACATAATGGCAAAACTCTTTCGTTGCCTTTTTTTTCTTTTTCTGCAATCAAATTTGGCAATGCAGGACCACTTTCAATCATTTGCAGTGAATATCTCTGCTTGAGATTTCCACTTTCTTAAATTTTAGAACACTCAGATTTACTAATGAAAATGAATCAGATATTGATACACATATAAGCCAAGATGATTAGTAGACCAATTCTATAGTAAATGATAGTGATGAAGATGAGCTAAGTCTTCAACCCATGATCCATTGAAAGAAGTTGTAGTTGCAACTTCTATTACTTCGAATGGATTTTTTTTGAAAATAGAAGTGTGGGTTTTGTTTTTTGGTTGTTTTTTGTGTTTGTTGATGGTTTTTATTGGGGGGGGGGGTGGTTGTGGTTTTTTTTTCTTTCTGTAATTACACTGACTTGCTTTTTGATTTTGGTCTTCAGAATGGGCTTGCAATACTTATTTTAGCATATGGTAGAGCCAGAAAAATTATATTGAAGGTTATTCCAAAGATAGAGAAATTATTTATTCTCTTTTTCCTGTGTAAACATATTTGTATTATGAAAGATCCCTGAGGTTGGGTTAACTTGCACTTGTTATCCTCTTTCATCAACAGGTATTAATGCTGGCACCATATTGCCAAACCTATATATACTATCAGTGATAAGTGGTGAAAACACTGTCACTGTCATTACTAAATTGCTCATAATAGCATTCCATTGTAAGGTGTACTACTGTGTACTACAGCTATTGGTATAGTATTAGTGCTCAGTGGAATTGTCTGGTGGCCCTGGACTACACGTGTGAACATAATGTCAGACAGATTTTGGTAAACCTGGTTCCTGATGATTCTTTTCACTGTTTCATATTAGAAGGGAAAGTGGCTGCTTTTGGTGCCTTTCATAAGGCAATGATTTTTCAGTACTTTTACCTTTATGGACCACACCTTAGCTTCATAAAGTAATGCTTCTTTGAGGTATTTTACTGCTTTGTCCATCGGCAGAAATGATTGTATTAGTAGAAAGTGATCAAAGTTCTCTTTCAGTCTTTGGTATTTTTAATGTAAACTGGAATTCCAAATCCTGGTTATCCTCTAATTTTTATGTTTTATATCGAATTGTAGAGTGCATCATGTCTTTTTACAATGTTCACAGATGGAAATAGACCAGCCACCTGTCAATGGGAAGGGTGCCAAGTCAGACGATTCAAAGCTTATCGAAGGTTCCACAGCAATCACTACCACCATCCTTGCTGATGGTGGAGACAGTAAGACACCTAATCCAACTTCAAGTTCAAGGTAGGATACTGCCATGCTAGTGGTTTAGCATCAAGTAAGAAATACTTATTCTTATACAACCTATATAGACTAGTCTATATGAATTCTCAGTTATCAGGAAGCAAGAAAAGGTATTTAGATGAAAGAGGCTAATGGACTAAATTATGGAAGAACTTTTGCTGTGACCAAAATCTAGAGGGCTGGTAAAACACTAGTTGGTGATTTTCCGTGGTTGGATAATGATCACACCATCAAAGGGGTTGTATTTTATAAAAAGAGCGAGTTACATTCCCATATGGAATTGTCCTATCAGCAAACAAAACTCTCAGACTCTGGGAGACGACCAAGTCCAAGCAAAACGAAACAGAATCCTTGGCTCAGTGTGCTCTCCAGTCCAAGGGATGGCCGTCTTATTACGTAGGCTTTGTTAAACATATAACATGTCAAGCTCGAGACTGATGGGTCAGGGGGTGGTCACTTAAATGCTGCGATGAGGTTATATGATTGGCCAACAGCCGTGGCATAGGCCTAGGCAGTGCGTTGCATGCTTGAGAGCCATCATGCCCTGTAGCAGTTTTTGACACCTTGGCTCTCTATTCACACCAGGACAAGTATCCATCAAGAAACCCTTGCTATACCCCCTTTTCCCTATGTTAAGCACCTTGGAGCCCAGTGGCCTCTTCATATGCACTTGGTTTCTTTATGGCCCTTGAATAAATTTGATTGTTTATGGTCAAACCATTTCTCCTGAAACTAAACATCCAATTGGCTAAAATTAATTTTGGTGCATGTGATGAGACTCGATATAATTTGTGTCTAGATTAACACACTCACTGTCATGACCGACACATGTGCGGTCGATGGCCGACACATGTGCGGTCGATGGCCGCTGAGGGTACACTGCCAGGACCGACAGGGGTGGGGTCGCAATTTTGCGATTTTTTTTCATACAGTTACTGACGTGTAGTCGGTCCTGCGAGTTGCAAGAATGCTCGTAAGTCTTTCCTTTACAGTGTACAGTACTA
This sequence comes from Plocamopherus ceylonicus, assembly GCA_039654545.1. NCBI lineage: Eukaryota > Metazoa > Mollusca > Gastropoda > Nudibranchia > Polyceridae > Plocamopherus > Plocamopherus ceylonicus. The sequence continues at coordinate 14,994 of JBCJKF010321962.1, read as the reverse complement.
TTATAGTTGTTCCCCTTTGATGAGACAAGATCTACTTGGATTGAAGATGCATAGGCCTAGTGCTAACATTATGGCCGCCAGAGGAAAGTAAACAGTAAACAGAGTGATTGAGAGTGAAGACGTTTTTATTTTTCATTCAACATATAGTGAAAAAGAGTTCCAGGATTGTTTGCAGCTCTCTTTATTAACAAATTTTGGTTTTTGTATTTTTTTTTATGGTGCATGAGTGTCATGTTTTCTTTTTTTTTGTTTTGTTTTGTTTTGTTTTGTTTTATTTTTTGGCAAAATTTAGTTGTTTTTTTTCCCCACAACAATAAAAACAAAACCATTAGAGATAGCTCAAAAATTCTTTTCTCTTCTCTATCAGTATGCAAAGTTACATTGCTGAACTTGTAGAGAAAGATTGCTCAAGGTTTTTTTGAAAGCCTTCAAAACTTCCGGCATTTCTCAGTTGGGCTTCTGGGAAAAGCCCGGCAGCGAGTGAGCTGAGATTTTCATTAATGAAGCGGGTGTTCTATTATTTTATGTGTAAATAGTAAAATAGTGGAAAGGAGAGGAAAATGACTATTATCAAAATTAATGATAGTATAAGTCAGAAAATAAGAAGCAAAACAAAAGTTATGAACAAAGAAACATACACATTAAAACAAAAATGGTCAGGGACAGGACACATGGTAAGAAGAGAAGATAAAAGATGAAGCAAAAATTGTACTCTATGGAAACCAATCAAAGGTAAAAGAACAAAAGGAAGACCACCTAAAAGATGGAGGGATGATATCGCAGAAATGGAGGGAGTGCTGTTTTGGTATGAGAAAGCAAAATACCAAGAATATTAGATGGTTGGACTTAGCCTGAAAGCGAAAGTAACATAACGTAAAATAGAATATAAAGTGCAGCGCGCATTGGTCAAACTCGTTGGGACAGCAGAAATAGTTTGAGGAATCCGTGATTTGAGCAATACGTGAAATACTATATTACACAATGAGTCCTATAGGTTATAATATAATAATATTGTAGCTAGCCTATGTCCCTTGCTGTCTGAACTTGGGCAAAACCAATGCCTGTCTTAACCTATTTCCAATGTTTCCATTGCCATGAGTCTTCTTTTATTCCATTTATTTTGTGGTTTGTTTGTTTTTTTATTTGTTGTTTTTTTTTGGGGGGGGGGGGGGGAGGTTGTTGTCTTCTTTGTATACGGACGGATGAGACTGAAACAGATGAACATAATATCGCGGCAAGGAGCAATGTAATAGTAATACATTGTATCTACTAGCAATGGGCTACAGCTAGCCAAGGCCTACTGTGTAAACTGTTACTTATGTCATGTAGCATAAGGTAGACCGTCGCAGGCAAATGTCAGCATCGTATATATATGGTATTTTTAGTCCCTGGCTAATATTTGTGGGACCTTCAGAGGATTGATACAGCTGTATACCGTACATCAATATGGTATGGGCTCTTTTTATTCACCAGCTAGTTCATGTATCAGTATTAGTTGGCTTTTTTTCAAACAACTGATGCAGGTGTATATGGAACATCAACATCTTGTGGGCTATTTTTAGTCATCGGATGGGCCTAGTGGGCACAGCTTTAGCAGCAGGCAAACAGTAGGCAAGCAGCAGGCAAGCAGTTGGAGGGATCCATGAAAGGGTTCGACCATTGCATGAAACGAATATAGAGGAAAATATTTGGGTCAGTACAGTTAGTTCGAGGAATCCATGAGTTTGATGAATATGGGTTCGACGAACGTGTACTGCACTGTATTGAAAAATTTCACATCACATATCATGTGCATCATGTGTCCACCGGCCTTCGTCTAACAAGAAATCCAGAGAAATTTTATTATGCACAGAAGAGATTTATGTCAAGCATTTCTGCCATGAGAAAGAGATCCTGAAAGTCATAGACAAGGCTTGCTGTCAAAGTTTGAATTTGTTTTGTTTTGTTTGTGGGTTTTTTTTTGTTTTTTTTTATTAAAAACCATTACCAGTGAAAGGAACATTAATTTAAAATAATTTTCTATTCTTCTATGTTACCAGACCATGGGCTTCAGAACATCAGCAGCCGTCATCAGTTGTGGCAGGCAACGGGGTGGCAAAAGCAAATGGAGGAAAGAGTTGACAAGAAAACAATGGCCTTGAGTAGATTTTAGCATACATTGAATCCTAGTTTGAGAATTTTATATGAATCACCATAATTTATGACTTTTTCATTTTTTTCATTTTTTTTCCCCACATGCCTTTAGATTCAGAAAATGCATTCCACCCTCTATGAATCGTGAAATTCTTTGTTTTTATCATTATTATGAATATAATTTTTGAAGAAATGTATGACATTGACACATGGAATGTTGTTAACCGTTGTCTTGCTCTGGATATTTATTGCGTTGTATAACATATTCACATACATGTATATATATGTTTTTTTTCTTTCACGAAACAAATTGTCATTACATGTGAAACTAAGTTGTCTTTAGATATGCTTTTGAAACATAAACATGTTGGAATGTTACCGACTGAGATGAATTTTAGAAGTGAAAAAGGTTTTAAATGTTCATAAGTTTGTGACTACAGTGTAGTCAAAAGTGTTTCAGGGAATGAGTGCTTTTGTGTCATTTATATTGGGTCAGGAAGTGAGAAGGTTTTTGTGTCAAAGGTTAGTGGGAGTGTTTTTGTGTCCACTGCCCAAGGAATGAGAGCGCATTGTTCCTTCATACTTTGAATCACTCAAAGTAAGGTTATTAAACCGTGACCAACAAAGCTAACTTTGTTCTACTTTGTAGTGTGTTGTACACTCTCCTATCACGTGTCTTTGGTAGAACAAGATGATCTCCATTAGTATGAGAAAAACTAGTATGCACCAGCTTGTTGATCATTCCTAGAATATTACAAGGTGAAAAGTAAGTGCTCAATTCATACAATTTCAAATTGTAAAGTGTATTATTTTGTTTGCCACAATAACAGGTCCTTTATACACAATGTCCAGTTTTACACAAATAGCCTTGTTTTGTTAGATGCCTTGATTGTCTATGGATCAGAAGATCAATTTAAGATACAATGGACATGATTAATGGGGTTATCATTAAACTTTGAGTTCAAAATACGATGTTTTTTTTTTCTTATCATTATATACTAATACTAGGCTACTCTAGGAATCGACACAACTTTCAGAGATGCTTTTGTGGATGGCTGTTTATCATTGCTGTAAGATGCTTGATGTATTATTTAACTTCATTTCAGTACCTTTATTATGGTTCATACTTCATAATTCAACTTAAGCTTTTCATAATAGGTCTATAGCGAGAATAATATTGTCAGTCGAAATGTGAGAGTGAGAGTACAAAATCAAGGCGGTTGACAATACAAAGCTGAATTATCTGGAGGAGAACTATAATAATTTCCCTTTTAGACTAGACTTCACATCAGTGTGGACTAATTGCTTACACATCACAATATGTATCCATGAAAATATCTTCCGCCAGTATATTAAGGACTGATATTGTTAAAAAAAACCAACTCATTTATCCAGAAGGAATCATTCCATTGAAATCATGAAAACTGATGAAATTGTTGCATATCATACGTCATTTGAATTTGAAGTAAATATTTTTAAGCGGATAACAAATTGTTATTCTAATTCTGTTACATTTGAGTTAGCCTTGCTTTGAAAAGGCTTAGAGAAGTTTTCAAACAGAAACTTAAATGTACAACGCTAGTATCAAAATATTAAAATAATAGAGTACTTTAAAGCGCGTCGACAAGAATACTCAGCTATCTGAATTTGTCAGCTATCATGAAGACTAGACTAAAAGTGTTGCATTTTAAGTGTTGCCTAGTATATCATACTTTTTTCTTTGTTAAGTTGCCTCACCTTCCGCAAGACATCAGTTATAGTGAGAACTAGTTACCTGTCTTGATATACATGTATCTTGCTGAACCAATGTTCACTGTACTGTATGTGTATCTTATCTACCAATTTTATTTCAAGCCTCAAATGTTCTATTATGTCTCTAATTTCAATTTTTAATGGATGTCATCATACAAATCCTCATACAAAATTACATTTGGAGCTCAAATTGATTGTGATTATTGTGATTAATATTTGCTTAAATGTCTGGTAGATAAATGCTAAACAGTGTGTTTGCCAATGCAATGTTTTACATTGTAACAGAATGAGTGCATGTGTTATTAATTATTATATTAATGTGTTATTAATTATGCTTAGAGACAGTTGGATTCTGAAATATTCAGTCATATTTAACACTTATGTCACCATACCTGTAAGTATTATAGTCATAGAGTTATAAGGACGTATTTCCAGAGAACGGAAGATTGAACATTGAAATTGTTTTGAAAGGTATGTTAAGTACAGTGGAACTTCGGTATAACGTACCCGGGATACAACATACACTCGGCTATAAAGTACGTTTTTACAGGTCCCGAGTCCCGACATTAGTTTTTCTTCATAAATTGCCTGGTCTATAACGTAGTCTGCTAGAACATACTTTTGGATGCAACAGACGATTTCAGAGCACCATTTGGATAAAGTACCATTTCTACAACATACTTTTGCTTCTTGGCATCAAAATGGATACTAGTAAATGAATGTATCGCTAGAACCTCTCTATAACGACATCGTCAGGACCGGAGATAAATGTATACAGAAATTTCGCTATAGTGAGAGGCAACTATTTTCCCTCTGTTTTTATCAGGGCTTGGGACCGGCATGTGTATGACTGAAGTGCATGTATTATAGACATCAACAATGTGCTGAGAGGCCTACATTTGTTTGCGTGGCCACATAAAAGTGTTTTGTTTTTGTTTTTAAGTGGGAGGAGGGAGTTTTTTTTCTCTTTTTTGTGTGAGTAATTTTTTAAATTTCTTTATTTATTTTTCTTTATTGATGCCAAAAAAATAAAATCAGAGGTAAACTACTGATGGAAGTGATAGCAGCCAGCGGGTCAATATCACGGCGCCTTCTTATACTCAACGACGTTGGTCGGCTAATCAAGCCTTTCATCAGTTAAAAAGAATAGCTTTTTATTGGTTTAGAGTACAGGATTTCATTGGTTAGAAAGCAAGTGTCTTCATTTGACAAGAAAAATATTGACTTTTCTGTCAATTTCTTGCCGTTGATTACCACGGTATCGATGTCGTTATACAGTTTTTACAAAAATTATGTCGCAAAAGTGAGGTTTCTATTATTAGTGATATACAGTGTATAATGTAAAAAATCTGGACCTGGGCGCCATGTCGCTATGCAGAGAATGTCGTTATAGAGGTTGCACTGTATTCCTTTGAATATCAGGAGTATGGTATGGTATTGATAGAGGCAGGATTTGATTTGATAATTTTTAGGCATATTGGGTGGGATATAACAAATTACCATTTTTGTCAGTTTTATTTCTTGATGTTTCTTTGTGGAGATGATTAAATTTTCCTAATATTTATTAGATGTGCGATGAGTTCCTTGTCTTTTTATGATTTAAAAATGAGTTGTGTCACAGCCAGCAGTCTGCCCCACTGACTGCCACTAAGAGAGAATGATGTTTGATTGTTACTGTTATTGTTTTGAGCACTTTCCCTTGGAGTTGACTGAATGGCATGCACGTTGAGAAAGGGATAATATTTACACCTTCATAGAAATAGAAAGATAAATCCTTGGAATACGTGAGATTTGTACCATAACAAAAAGCATTAGGCGCGCGAATGGTGACAATTATAACATGGGCCAGTAGAGAATGGTGACATATATATCATGGGGCAGTAGAGAATGGTGACACATACCAAGGGGCAGTGCTGGTATGAGGAAGTTAGGTTTGATTATACACGTACAGTAGAACATGGATACAGCCGGACTTCGTTCCAGGAGAAAAAATCCTGCTATAGGGATGTTCCCGCTACAGGGATTACAGGCGAAATACGGAAAACAAAAACTTTACAACACACTGCCTGTCTGTGCCAGAAGTGCTTGACAAAGCCCTACTTGTACTGTTATTTCAGAGTAATTAGAGTGCCTATCCTATCACTATTACGTGTCTACATGTTGATGTTTAGGCCTTAATCTACCACCACCAGACACTCTGTACCAATGCCAGTGGGGAGGAGCGGTGGGACACACACAAACACTCAACAAAACTGGGCACAAGAATGGTCCGCGGTGCCAGGGGGTAAAAAATGAAAAGGATGTCTGGCTTTAATTAAGACTTGGCCTAATTGCTCGCTCTGAGCCTTCGATACAGTGGCTTAGGTCCTGCTGTATCCATGTTCGGGCCTTTCCTGGTCCCGTTCAATCCATGCACAGGTAATAGTAATAGAGTTTACAGAGAAAAAAACAGGCAAGGTCCCGCTGTAGCCAGAGAATGCCACTGTAGTTGAGCACTACTGTATGCAGCTATGCATAAATAATATGGTGTGCCAAAATATAACGTAAATGAAATAGCAAATGTATTTAACTTCAAATACATGATGTTATTTACTGTTGCTATGCACATCCCCCACTTAATATTACAGATCTTAAGAAAACGATACATACATCCATAGATCTTGCAATACATGTGTTATCTTGCCTGTAGAGGGAAATACATGTACATGTATGAAATTTCAATAGTGGATGAACAAATGAAAACAAGAGGAAACAGGACATGAGACAAAACAAATTATGTTTCAGTTCAAAGCTGAAGGTAGTTTTTTGTAATTACCAGTGTATTTTATTTTGAATTGCAAAGGAAATCTGTTACAATTGCAAGTAACTGTCGGGAATAAATAAAAATACATGTACACAAATATTTATCAAAGTAAAATTTTGATATAACAGAGCAATGTAAAAGGTTTTGATGGCTTTTACTGTTTTAAGTTTTACTTTGCTTTTGTCTTGTGGATTTTAGGATGAATATCAATGTATAAGACAAAGATATGATTCTTGTTTTTTAGAATCATCTTTGAAATTACCAAGCAATGAATGAAGTATGCCTTGATCTTTAATTAGAATACATATTTACACAATAAAGGAATACTAAAATTTAATGTCAATAGATATGAGAAAACAATGTATAGCGACAAACTAAACTGACTTAGTGTAAAAATTAACAGTGAACATGCCTGAAACAAGGTAATGTAATTTGTAAAAATTGCTTGAACGTAAGCTTTCAACTTCTGAAGAATTTCAATTATCTCAGGAAGGTAACGTTAAGTGTTAAGTGTAAAAATTGCTGAAGTAAAAGTTGCATAAGTAAAGATAACAGAAGATAAAACTTTACAGGAATTGGTTAACAGAAGATAGAACTTTACAGAATGGTTTCAACATGGTATTTGATGACATCAACATAATTAATTTAAATTTTAATACAACAATTCATGAAAAAAATCCCTTGTCAATGTAATGTTAATGTAAGTGTAAGATGTAAAATTTGTAGAGCTGCCAGCCAACGATTGAAAACAAAATTTCAACTACAACCGAATTGGCTCCAAATTAAAGCAATATAAATTTTACAAATCATCAACTTTTTAAAAATACATGTAGTTAAAAATGTGTAGTGTAGATCTCTTCTCGTTTGCATTAAAAATGCATGTGAAAAAAACAGTATTTTCTTATTTCTTTTCATTATATATTTGCAATAAACTTTTATAATATTACTCATTCAAATTACAATGTATTGCTATGCCAATAAACATCCCTTATTAACATAAACTCACTTCCACTTAAGTACATGTACAATAATTTCAATAGCCATACCCACCCACCAAATGTCTACTCCCTGTAAAAAACTCCACCAGGTTACCCGGTATATTAATCTTTAACTATAGTTGCTCGTGCATTATTGAAACATTTAGAAAAAGCACCCAGTTCCTCTCTGGGAACCATATAATATATACATGTACATGTATAATCTACAACATATCTTTAGACAGGTATAAAAGATCGAATGACACTTTTAGTTGTAGTAGTAGTATGTAGTTATTAAGAATTAAAGTGAAACTGATCAAAAAACATTACAGCTGATGTTGAGATGTTGTTTTGAATTCACCATATAAGTATATATCAACTTCAGTTGATCTTTCGAAGTTCCATTGGAGGATAGTTTACTTTTCTTGAAGTTGAAAATCAAAGATAACAAATGGATACATTTACTATTAACAGGTCAATTTGCATGTTGGCCACTAATGTAAACACAGTCAATTGTGCATTTATCAAGTCAAACAGGGGGCAACTGAATGTATTTTCATTAACTGGCAAAAGAAACTACAATGTGCCTAAAATCACATGTAAACAGGCATACATATTTCATTAGAAATTAAAATGAATGTTAAACATTTTTAAAAAATCAACTTAATGTTATTATATGCCTTCATAAAAAGAAAGGAGGATTCCTTCAACACTCATCATGACCATTCCAGTTCCACAATACTTTTCAGGTCAAAAGAAATTGATTCATGGGTAAACAAGGGCAATAAGAATGATTGGATCTTAATATTAGGCTTTGGGTGAGGACTAGAATCTATCTTCTTGAACAGTAATTGTAATCAATGAAGATCTTGCCTGCTCCGTTTGAACCTTTCGAAATTTATACAGTACATGTAATGTTTTTGCAGACTGACAAGACAAAAGAGAGTTATTTAATAATTTGTCTACTTGCTACATGTACAAATGAAAGATCTTATCCAAATAATCTTGAGATGGGACATGCATGTAGATGTTTTGACATACTGTATTTTACCAGTTTGTTTCTCTATTTATTCTCTAATGAGAAAATTTTGTTTAGTTTGGGGAGGGAGAGGGAACTATTAAATATCATTAGAAGACGTCAAATGAAATTTTTCAGACATATCTGGAGGAGGGAAAGGGGATTAGAAAACTTGGCTGTAAGTGGTTTCATAGAAGGTAGGAGAACCAGGGGTAGACAGAGTCACATTCGTCACTGGGCTGAGGGTAGCCATTAGCGATGTACAGACAAACGCGGCATACATGAGACAAGCAGAAGACAGACATAGTGGAGAGGAATGGCCGGCAACATGCAGGCAAGCACATGCCACAGGAAGTTTCTCTATTTTGAGGCAGGGCTACAAAAGTATTCCTAAATCCTTAACAGCACCAGGATACAATTACACTGCATCACTACTTACTACTAATTACATTGCATGTACAATGTATTGCAATGATTTCACTTTTTATTTTTACATTTCACAGGGTCCGCCATTTTCATCCTCTATCATTTTCAGATGAGAAGTGTAAATCACGAATCGAGATTTAAAGCATGTTGTTGATACAATTACAAACATGTAAACAGGCTGAGGTGGCATGATTGAGGTAGTGAGTTATTAAAATTAAAAGTGCAGTGTAACAGTGACCTGCTCAATGACAATGGGCAAGTCAGTCACAAAAGTTCAGGCTAATTTCTGCTTGACACTGGAATTTTGAAGAATACATGTAGCTACATTGAAAGTTTGTCTTTCTCAAACAATATACATTGTAGTTGTAGTTCAAAGGTATGAACTTTATGAAACATTTTTGGTGCATATATAGGGTGAGCCAAAAAAACAACAACAAAAATGTACATGTATACTGAAATTCATGTAACTTTACACAAATATTAGGTATAGGTTCAAAAATGTATGTGTGACAAAAAAAAAAACAACAAACATTTAATTTAAAATGATTTATACCTTTTTGCTCAACGTTAAGAATACCAAGGGGAATCAAAATGAAAAAAATATGCCTTGATGAATTTTTTGAGTGGATTCAGTCAACAACTGGGTAGTCGCCTTGTCTAACTGCACATTGGAAATGCATTCTCCGAGCTCTTATTCTGTTTTCCTTTATTTCTTCAATAGTGGTATCTCCAATGGAAGTTTTTCTCCATTTTTTAAATCTGGAAATTCTCTTTAGATTCTTGCACGTTTTGTCTTGAAACAATGCCTCAATGAAAATCTTATCAGCTGTCTGATATAAACTTGAAATTATAATCTAGATTCAGATCTGTCCAAATCTAATCATGCGATTTTGAAATTTTCTTGGGGAGTTTCAAGTTTTAACTTTAAAGTGTCACCCTCAACAAACTTAAAAGCCTTTGGATACGAGGAGACAAAATAAAACTCGAAGTAAAATTGAAACTGTACCAAGCACTGGTAAAATCTATCCTTACCTATAACTTGGTATAACTGTGGAACATGGGCCCTGACACAAACAGAAATAAAAAAACTAGACGCATTCCATCGAAAACAAATCCGACAACTGCTCAATATATATTATCCCATAAAGATCTCTAACAATTCACTATACAAAAAATGTAATGAAAAGCGTATTTTCATCTTCATCACACAAAGTCGACAGTGTTTTTTCAGACACATCTTGAGGCGAAACAATGATATCCCTGCCAACAGAGCCATACAACTTTGCTTCACCCAATTTGAAAACCACAGAGGAAGACCAATAACGACCATCACAACTGTCCTCAACAAAGAAATCTCTCAGATTGATCCCGCCCTAAAGTTCAAATCATTAGACGACCTTGAAAAAATAGGATCTATTGTTCAAAACCGTACAGAGTGGAGAAGAATGACAAGCAAGATCATTGAAATTGCTGAGGCGTCCTGCTCTGATGAACAGACACGAAGAGTGATTAAGTAAGTCAAGTCCTGGGAAGTTCATGTCAAATTCAAAATAAGATTAAATTGATTGTAAGCATCATAAAATTAAAAAACTGCTTTAATTACAAACAATTAATGCAATAGGATCAATTGGCACAATGGTTCTTTATAATTAATTATTGTCTGTTCATCTTGTAAACTTGACGTGAATACCGACAAGTGTGAATGATTTGGAGAACAATAGATTTGTGTGGTTTTAATGTGCTCAAACTGGCCAGGAAGGGTCGTTTTTCATGTTTTGGAGGAGTTATATTCAAGATGATGTATCTTCATTGAATTTAAACAGAACTTTCTGAAAATTTGTATCCATACTAAATGTGAACTGTGTTAGATCCATGCCAAATTTGACATTAATCAAGAAATAGGTAAAAGGGTAAAAAAGTTATTTGCTTTAAAGTTGGGCACGTTTTTTTGGCTCACTCTAAATATAATTATATATATTCACTTCACATTTTAATAAGGTTACAGTACATTAACTCCTTTCGGATGGAATTCTTTTTGGGGGGTTTAGATGTAATTAATTTTGTACTCTGTTTTAGAGAGTACAAACATCTGCCGATACATCGGTCATACGTCCATAAGAGTAATTTTTTTCTGCTGATACATCGGGGATTCGTCCGAAAAGAGTTGATTATCTGCGTAATGTTTAACTTTAAATGCATGATGTAACATTTCATCAATTAGCAGAATGATCTATACTTTTTTTGTAAAGTGGAAAAGATAAAAATGCATCTAAGAAATGTGGTGATGTGAATTACATTGTGTATATGATGTAGGTAAGAAGGATGACAAATTCTTATAGCCGTTTTACTCATTTTACTTTTACAAATGTTAAAAAAGTATAAAAATTAACTTAAATAATATTCATATGAGCACTTCTAGAAGAACAATGAAAGTAGCCTTCTCATTTTATTTAAAAGCATTTATTTTTTTTGACGCCTTAATAGAAATTTAGTTACATGTACATTGCAAATACAACAACACATTATTTGATTTAGAGGGACCATTTTACGATTTCTGTCCATTAATGATATTTTCTTTAAAAAAATCAGAGATGGTATTTTGAACTAAAAGATTGCTTCATCAGGAAGTCAATGCCAGAAAAGTACTTATATTAAACAATTGAGGTATTAGGATGTATTTTACATTTCTGGAACTTTGCTGAATTTTAGTCAAATGTTTTACATGACCATTATATTCATATAATTAATTGCTAGTTTAGTCCCAAAAATGTTTATGATAAAAAAAATTAGCAAAACATAAATACAATGTAAATTGGACAGATAAAGTACAGTTACAATTTACAATAGTTGCCGCTAAAGTCAAGATGGTTGGGAGCAAGCTTAGGTATGCCCTTGAGAAAAGTGTGCACTTGATCAATGGCCAATTGGTCCATTTATTTTTTAATGTTGTATGGAGGGAGTTGTAATTTCTTTTCTTTATCTAGTAGCATGAACATGACATACTGCTGTTCGTTTTTAAATTACACCAGTTTCATAATAATAATAATAATAATAATAATAATAATAATAATAATGATAATAATACATGTAATAGCAATACAACGACTTTTACTACTAATACCACTACAAATAATAATAATAATAGCAATAATAATAATAATAATAATAGTAATAATAATTATAATTATTATTATTAAAAAGTTTCTTTCTATGTGATGTGAGACGATTTGAAATGATTGGAGGATGTTTGAGAGTGTGAATGTTCATGTGTTTGATTTCCTATGTACATATATACATGTAATTGTAATTGGATTATGATTTTTAATTATTATTATCATAATTATCATTATTATTACTTTTATTATTATTATTATTATTATTATTATTATTATTATTATTATTATTATTATTATTATTAGCGTTATTATCATTATCATTATTATTATAATTATTATTATTATTATTATTATTATTATTATTATTATTATTATTATTATCATTATAATTATTATTATCACAAGTGTTTTTGCAATAAATTTATCAATGTTAGCACCAAAAAAAAATTTAGCCAGAACAAAGAAGTGTGCACTAAAGAGTATGCCATAAAGTGGCAACTTTTGTATAATAACACCAAAAAATATATTAATGTCTAATCATAAATCATCAATACCTTAGTAGGACACTTAAAAATTAAGTGCACATGATTTTACAATGCTCTTACTCTTACAATAATTACTTATTGATATTGATTTGATATCTCTAGATGTTTCTGAATTACAGTGCCTCTACTGAGCCTGACCTTGGAAAGCATGACAATCTTGATATGAGGGCCATCATTTTTGGCCCGACCATCTTTACTTTTTTTTCTTTGTTTTAAACCCTCAGAGTCAGAGATGAAAGATGCCACTATGTCTACCGTGACATAAATTAATTATGATCATTGTCATGCTAACCAGAGTGTACAGTATAAAGCATATATTAACAAATTCAATGCAGTAAATCTTCTACATATCATATCAAATTAAGAAATGTGCATCTAAAAAATAAAAAGACATAAAGACTTAAATTTAAATTTGCCACCTTATTGCTCACTTTGTGATAATATCTTACATCAGAATCAAGACCTTATTGCTCACTTTGCGATAATATCTTACATCAGAATCAAGACCTATATTTATGTTATTTTGGTCTTGAAGATTTTAATACAATAACTTCAACGACATCCGAACCATCTTTCTTCCCCCGAGACCTAACATTAACAACACTCTATACTGCAAATATCAGCATATGGCATCGGGGCGATGGGCAAACGCCCAAAGGCTACTGGATAGATGAAGAAGAAAAATACAATAACTATTAAAATTGCGTCTTCTAGGAAATTTCATGAACACTGGATAACTGCCATTGCAATAAATAGGCACATTAAAACACCAAAAAAAACCTTTAGAATTCAAATTATATAAATCAATAAAGCAACTTTAAATTTGAATTAATTCTTGGAAAACAGAAAAGCAGGATAACAATAAAGATCAACCAGAAAATTCTGGAACAACATGATCAGAAGAAATTGATCTTCTTTGAAAATGTGTTGAGTCATAATACGGTTGATGATCAAACTCAGACATGCTCAGACCAAACAAGGAATCAAGAGGTGTCATAGCTGGTCTCTGCATTGTAAGCTCATTGTGCCCTAAACTAAAATTCTTCTCATCTTCCAATTCTGGAACTCGCTGATCACTAGGACTTCTAGGAGCTGGTGGAGTGAGAGAACTCCAATCAATGTCTGAGCTAGAATCTGAATCAATGCCAGACGACGTCAAAAAATCATCATGAATCACCAAAACATCTTCTCTGTCATCTATGTTTGTATCTTCTTCCTCCAAAGTAATATCAGGCACCTCTTGTTCATCATTTCTTGATGATGTTACAACATATTCATCTTTGTTAAGAGAGTTTGTGTTCTTCTCAGAATCTTTAAGGGTATCATGCAAAGGGTTGTGACTTCTTGTCAATTCACTCAGGAGCCCGTTAACATATTTACCCTTTTTGTAATTTTGTTGTGTACTTTTGCAAGAAGGGGAGGAAGCAATACCACCATTTCGTGATTCAGTGCTTCCTTTGTCTTTGCTATTCCGTATGCCAGTACTTGGGGCTGATTGTGCTGTTATCTGGGATCCTGTTATACGAAATACTGTTTGCGTTGGTAAAGTCTCCATTTGATTTTGATGTGACACAGTTGGACTTGCATCATCATCCAGGGCTGAAAGCGTTTCATTGCAATAGAGCCTTTTTCTGCACAGAGCTCTTGAGGTCTTTTCATTTTTACTCTGAGAATGAACTTTCCCTGACATGCTTTTTACCTGACAAATGAAATGAAAACAAATGTTATAGTTATAGCATTGTGCATGGATATGTCATTGAAATGAAAAAAGAAATGATCCAGACACAGTGATGAAGAAAGCTTGCTCAAGTAAAGACACAACTAGTGAGAGTGTCACATTTGTGAGCAGCCAGTCAATAATCAACATTACATTATAATGTTCTATATATGTATACAATAAAAATCACAGGACTTTCTTTCTTGAAGTAGGAGAATATATTAAATGCATGATTTTAAATTGGCAGTCATAACTGAAATAGATTTTCTTGCTCAGCTGAGTATTATTGAATTATAGTCAATGTGCTTGAAGTTATTCTTTCTAGATCTAGTATTTTGATATATAGGGGAGAGCGGGGCAATAGGAAATACGGGGCAATAAGAAATAGATTAGGCGATACCCTCATAAATGTCTCCTTTTCTCTTGCTGGAAATACCTGGGGCATTAGGGAACACTTGCTAGGCAACCTAAACATCGTAACATCTAATATAAACGATAGTTCAAAGG
>JBCJKF010320852.1:0-14388 GCA_039654545.1 Plocamopherus ceylonicus | reverse complement strand
ATTTATTTGATATCCTTGGTAGTGTAGTGTGCTTTTTTTTTTTATGAAGATTTATTTGATATCCTTGGTAGTGTAGTGTGCAAGAAAAAAAAATATGACTTTCCTCACACTCTCACATGATCGTAATTCAAATGGCGGGGAAAAATTAACAAATTACTGTTGTATTCTGCTGGAAAACTTGTACCCTTTGTAATAGCATGGTCAATTGCTGATGACTTTTTACTTTTCATGAAAGCAGTAAAGCTACACCGAATCAACTACAATATGTCTAATGTTCACTTAGGTGTAGTTGTTTCAATACTTTTTTTTGTTTGTTTTTTTAAATCAGTGTGCTTTTTGCAGCCATCTAACCCACCACAGTCAATTTAGTCATGCTGTAAATATTTAATTATTTAGTGAATTTATGAGCAAGCTTATTTGTGCGGTATAATGTGTCACTAAAATTTTACCAATCTCACTAATATTTCAAGTAAATCTCACTAAAAATTCTTATCACAGCAATGGCAAGTGAACTTCATCCTGACTCTAATAGACAGATTACAAATCTGACCAAAGATGATGATTCGCACCTATTTTCATAATTAAAAAAAATATTTTTAAAGATGTTTTTAATGCAGATGTTAAGTACCAACAACCTGTATGGAAAGGATTTTCCCCTTTAGTCAAAACATAATCGTAGGTCTGATTTCCATTTACACAATAATTTACCCTGTTTTACTCTTTTTATCCTTGTTTTATGTGAAAAAAAATCTCACTATCTTTCAAGTAATGATATTAGTGCGGATGTTTTCTAGAAGAGCTAATTTAGAAATTGCATCATTTGTTTATGTTTTTTAGAACTGCTGAACTTTTAACTTTCATTACTCTAATCAGTCAATATTCAACCTTGCAGGAATTACAAACTACGACTTGGTCGGGAACTTTGGAAGTATGGAATGGCTGGGGAACTTTTACATAATTCTCTTTTACAATGTGGTGTTTGTGGCGTCAACTTCTTTCTGTTTGTTTAAAAAATTCACTGCCACTATTCGACGGGAAATAGTCCATCGCCTGATGGTGGCCTTCCAGAGAAGTAAGAAGCCCAGTCACCATCATGAGCCCATGACTCATTCCACACATATTCAACCTCAGGTGGCAGGAGATGCAGCAGCAAGCAACAAGAACGGAAGACTTAAAGAGGAATGAACAATTTCAAGTATCTGGAGTGTGGGAGAAGTGTCATGAGAAAAAATTTGATTTCATCCCTCATTTTGGATTTGTTTTTGTTTTTTTTGTTTTTTTCAATTTAATCTGAACATGATATTACCGATGTAAATGTCACTTGTAGATACTTTTTCATGTGGAAAAGACATGGTGATGTATGTTTTTTTTCTTCTGTCATGACCATTGTATAAGGGTTGAAACAGGGAAGTAACTTCAAGTTTTTCACCGTAAATTATTTCCCATATGTGATTTTTTTTCCTTACGGGAGTTTGGGTGTTGTTTTTTTTTAAATGTTTTGGGTGACCAGAGGAGGTGGGTATTTAGTATTGTCATGTAAATTTGAATACAGTTTTTTTTCCATTGTTGATCCTGGTGCTGATTACGACATAGCCCCAACTACTCGAAAATTTCAATGCAATATGTGTTTGGTTTTTCCAAACCAACAGAGGATCTGTCCTTTTTAAAAGTGTCTGGATGAGTGTGTGAATGTGATGAAGGGAATGAGAAGGGAGATTTTTTTTTTTCATGAAAACAGTTTTGGACAAGTGCACATTTTGTGTTTGTTTGTTTTTTCTTTCCTTTTTTTTTTATCTCCTCCCACACCCCATGCCCCCCTTAGCCTGGTGAATATTTTAAGGTGGGTCAATTGTTATTGACCTCTGTCCAAATGCCATCCAATCTTAAAGTCTGGCACACGTCATGACACTTATTGATGTCTAGCTATTATTTTGATGTCCAGCTGTTTATTTGGAGAATGGATATCACCTCCACCCCCACCTTCAATGTGGTACTTATGAACAAATGATGACCCATGTATGCCAACACTAAGACTCCAACTATCTAGTTCGTCAATGTGCAAACTGGCCTGATGACGGGCATCACAGAGGGAACAATCCCCACCAACAGGGCTTTGGTTACAAGGAGATGCCTCAGGTTTGAAGAATATTTGAAATGCTGTTTTTTGTTTTTTGTTTTCTGAGCAAGGGTAAAAATTGACAACCCGGTCGTGCTATGTTGAACCCATTTGTTTTGAAACATTTACAGTTCTTTTCTGCTTGTACATTTTGTAAAAAAATACCCCCGAAAAAACAAAGCAAAGAAATTCAGATGAAAATGGAATAAACAAACAAGAAACTATCTACATGTGCAATAAAATAACAAGTGATAGTCTTAAATGTTATAAGATGTTTGAGATGCGTGTCTTAGTAAAAGTCCCCATGCTATGTTTCTCATTCTTCATTTTTTTTTTTCTTTTTGGTATACCGGTACTTTTTGTGCAGTTTTCTCACTTTTTTTGAAAATCCCCCTTGTTTATTATACCCAATGTCAAAATTCCAAATTTTTTTATAGCTTGCTTTTTTATTACATTAACATGATGAAACCTTTTTTCTTTCCCCAAAATAATTTGCGCCTTGTTTTTGAAATGGCACTTTTCATCATTAAAATAAAACACCATTGTAGTCTAGTGATATTTTTCATAAATTTCTTACCAGTACTATATATAGAAATTTAGCGCTTGACACATTAAAAAAAATTTATTGAACCTGCCTGTATAAAGCTGCATTTTGCCACCATGTTGGATATCTAATCATTAGTTACAACATCCTTGTATAACTATTTTTTTTACTACTGCAATTCTACTTGAAAATGTCAGGGTTTTTGCTGGAAGTAGAAATGGGCAAAGATCTATTGCATGTACTTTTTAAAATGTTTTTATTTTGACGAAATCCAGCCCTGCATGTTCACCAAAACCTGTCTTTAGAAATAAATTTTCTAGCATTAACCTACTTCTTCCAGAAAACGTCACCTTTTCCACTGGAGCTTTTACTGTTGATGGTCCAAAATTCTCTCACAAATACATTATTCTTTTGTCATTATCTCTTGTTGTTCCCTCCTCAAAGTTTTACTCACAGGGTCAGGATAATTGCACAAGTATGCCTATCTGTTTTCAATATTATTTTGGTGCCATTGTTTAATCCCTGCATCCCATTTCCTCACATGTCATATACATATCGTACTTCCTACAGACTTGGCGAACTCTTATGTATATATATATGTTATATATATTTTTTATTTATTTTTTATTTTTTATTTTTTTTTGTTTTTTGTTTTTTGGGGGGGGGGGGGGGGGTGTCATCAGGAAATTCTTAATTTATTTGAACTGGAGGGGAGCATGGTCTAGGGTTGTTGCTTATTTTGTATAATATAAAGTTAATAGCATATTTTTAATTTGCGAGTTTGTTTTTTTTTTGTTGGTTTTTTTTTTATTTATGTTATTTTTATGAGAGCAGATTTGAGATACTCTGTGGTGGTTGTGAGTTCTGTTTGTAAATTAGAACTGATCTGAAAAAAATTCTTTCCAAGTTTTTCAAATCATTAGCATGTTGAGGCATTGCAATTGGTTTCATTTTGATCACCAATCTGTATTGCTTGTTCTAGCTCAGTGGACTTAGCAAAATGCGCTCTTTGATAACTATTTGATTGTTCATCTCACCTTTTAACACACTGCTCTGAGAAATATTTGTTGCACCCTTCTCAAAGAGCATTGCAAAGAAATTTCTGCATTGTTTTTTGTTTCATTCTAAAAGCTAAAATACCAAATCTAATATTTGACCATTAAAAGTTTTCACCATGTAGGTGAGAAATCTTTCCTTTCCTCCTCAAGAAAATGTTCAAAAGGAAAGATGATGTTCAATCCAGACTCAAATGTATGCATTTGTGTTGCCCCCTTACGCAGGTTCTTTGCGTATTGTGTTCTTATATATATACAAAGCAAAAAAAACCCAAACCCAACCCAGTTCTATTTGAATTCAATTATTGTCTCGTATGCCCACAAAAGGAAGCATGCAAAAATCTAAACATTCTCTTCTTCAAGTTTTGCTCCCTTCTTCTCCATTCATCCATATTTCCCGCACCATGTACAGTTTTGCATTAGGTTAAAAAAAAAGAACGGAGGGAATGGTCAGCTTGACTGAAATAAAGACTTTTGCCTAAATATCATTTTATCCATGAAAGTAAACTTGACTCTGTGTGTGTGTGTGTGTGTGTGTGTGTGTGTGTGTGTGTGTGTGTGTGTGTGTGTGTATGTGTATGTGTGTGTGTGTGTGTGTGTGTGTGCATTGGTGAATTAAATTGTACTTGTCGTGGGCAGTTTTTCCAGTCATATCATATTATAATTCATGTCAGAAGATGTATTGAATTTTGTGCGATTTTTTGTTTTGTTTTTTTGTTGTTTTTTTTTTTTTTGTTTTTCCTATGTAGGTCACCTTCCCTTTCCATCATTCCAGAAGGTCCTACGCTGTTTTATTTTTGTTAAGGACATTGTTTTAAGATCTCCTTCGTAATTAAGAAGTGTACAGAGATATTAATGTTAACCCTCTGCTGCCCAAGTTTCATACAGTGCAAGTGCAGGAAGGTTTTCCTACTTTGACCATTAGGTAACACAGAAAAAAACAACACCACGTGACCCTAAATTCAAATTTTAGGAAGAAACATGGACAAAACATCATTGCAGAGATAAAGGGCATCATTTTCATTGTTGTGTAGAAGGGTTTTACTGCTGAAAATTGAAAAAAGTTGAAATCATCACCTCACTTATCAAGCTTACTTATAGTAGTCTTAGCTGTCTAGAACTTTTTCCTCTTCCATTTCATCTATATGCTCCATTTCAAGCAGGACCTCACTTAATTGTCCTTTGTTTTGACTGGAAGGCAGGCATAATTTCAATGAAACTAAAAATATTTGTTTCTTGAGCCGGGTTGAATATACAGCAGACTAGATGCTTCCAAACACTGCATTTGGATGGTAATAAGTTTTCTGTCCATGTCTAAACCATTATGGTCAATTTCAAACTCTTCCCCCCCCCCCCCCTCCTTTTGGAAAGGGATGTAGGATAATCTGCTATAATGGCTGTGAAAGGTCAGTCAGTAGTGTCAGCTATAAGTTCATCCAAACCTTAAGACATTGTAAAGAAGCTTATTTTTGGATGCGTCACTATTCAAACAGTATGACTTGGTGCCTTCAAGCATATTGGATAGAGCAGTAAAGGGTAAATCACATTGTGCAAGGCAATTTTAATTTAGCTTGGAACGTTTAATATGCCTCGGTTACTGGAACAGTAAGAATATTGTATTAATTTGTCAGTCTGGAGTTTCCATGTATTGAAGAACGGATACTGTCATGGGTCTTAAGCAACCATTTTTGGGGTTTGTTTTTTTTAATTTTTTTTATTGTTGTTTTACAATTTCAGATTTGCTACACTTTGGTTCACTGCATTTGGATATGATATAAACGCCTGTAATTTGAATGGATTTTCTTTGAACAAAATTTCATTATCATTATTGTGTGCCATTTTTATCCATAATTGTTGTTGCTTGGGTACGTATGCATATACCAAAGTCTCTTGATGCTTGTACTGTTAACAAAGAACACCCCCACAACCCCCAGTCCTCACCCCTGCCATTTTTTTCTCTGGAAAAAAAATATTGATTTTGTCCTTATGAATGAAGTGGTAGAATTGACCAATATTACTGCTAGGACAGAGAACAACTCTAAGAGAATTTAAAATTTTTTTTTACATCTTAAGTGTTTCTTTATAAATAAAAGACTTTTCTCTCTTTTAAGTCTCAATGTCAAAAAGATTGATAGTAAGAAACCAAGTAATTCATTTTGAATGTTTGCATTGATGTATTTTAATCAGTGAAAAAGACAAAGCCAGGATTTATTTCTTGGCTTTCTCTCTGGCGTTCTGTCTCAGGTATTTGGCTAATTTGGCTTCTGACTTAGTTCTCTTTTTAAACAATGATAATGAAAATTATTTTCGGTGGACTGACATATTAGAAATAGCAACAGTTTTATTGCATGGCTTAATTTGGTGAGGAAAATGCCAATTGTTGAGACGTTCAGCATACCCAAATAAGATGAGGCAATAGAGTACATTCTTACCTATTTACTATTTATTTATCAAACATGTCATGATACAAATTTTTGAATTCAACGCCACCTTGCATTTCAGCTTCATCTACAATTTTCGTCTTAAAAAAACCCCCTGATCTTCACTTAAAATAATGTTTTCCTTTTTTTTTCCTTCTCTCCATCGTCTGCATAGTGCAAGGTTCTTCATGAATTGGATAAATACACCTTTTGCATGATTGTTCTTTTGTCTTGGAATTGGAATCAACTTTGCATCTCCTATGCTTTCTCAGGCACTTCTGCTTACTTATGATGGCTGCTTTAGTCGAGGAAAACTTCTACTGATGAGTCAGCTCTACAGTAATATCAGGGTTCAAAGTTTGCCAGCTTGAGCTTTAGCAGGCAAGGTCATTAACCATACTGTTTTCTCAGGGCAATCTTGCCTGCACCAGTTCAGTTTCTGTCATCATGTAACTTGCTTTTTTGGCAATTTGCAATTGGCCTTAATTTATCGTCCACTCTTTATTAATATATATCTGTTAATGATATGCCACAGAACTATTTATTCTGTTTAGTTCTCTTGCCAGTTTTGTATTGATTCCTGTAGGCAAAGATCTATTTCTCTTCTTTTTTTTTTTTTTTTGGAATCACCTTGTTTGCTTCTAAATTTTCATAAGAGTACATTCTAGTTTTTTTTATTAATTCTGGATAGTCATTATATCTATCTCTTGAAATAGAAGTCGTGAGTCTGTTGACATTGTTCTTAAATGCACAGTCTAGTCTTTTTCAAATATGACCCCCTCATACTCATTCTATTTACCAGTGTTTATTTTTATTTCCCTTTTTCCTAGTGACTCCTAGTCTGTTTGGATGGAGGGTTTTTTGCACACATATACACTAAATACGTCAGTGGATGTAGGTTTCTCATCTTTCTTGTTTTACTCTCACAATTTTTTCCAGGGACCAAAGATAAAGCTACGAGGCTTGTCCGGAGAATAATCGTTTTTTCACGATATCTCGAGAACTAATCATATTTTTTTTTGAATCAGCAAAGAGCACTTGCTTTTTGCAATAATGCGTTCCCTGAACACAAATTTTGAAGTTCCTCGGTGACAGGATGTATTTTATATGGTCAGGTAAAGATGGCGCCCACCTTAAAGAATTGGTCAAAGTTGAAAGTCAGAGCTGTTCTTCGATTTTTATGTACAGGGAGGAGAGCAATGATAACATGTGACCTGGTGGTGAAACAAATGAGGAACCCTTACACAGTGAAACATTTCTGAATCATATGATCACGGAAGACAAAACCTGGGTCCACCACTCTACCTCTGAAACTGAGAAAGGCTCAATGACTTGGAAACACCCATCCTCCCATACAGTCAAAACATGTAAGCGTCAACCCTTGGTCACTTGGTGAAAAAAGTCATGGCTACGGTGTTTTGAGATGCAAAAGGCATTGTCCTGGATGCTTTGCCCCCTGGATTAACTGGCAATGCCGCCACCTATGTGAGACTTTGGACAGGCTCAGAGAAGCCATTCGCTGGAAAAGACTGGTTGTCTGAGGAAGGGCATTGTTCTGCAACACAACAATGCGACGCCACCCATGGTCAAGGTCGCAAAAGATTGGTTTAATTTATTAAATTTAAGAAATATACCTGTGAAACATCACATCCACCACACAGTCCAGATCTGGCACTTTCTGATTTCCATATGTTTGGGTGCCTCAAACACCACGTTGCCTGAAGGAGATTTGATGACGAGGAACTTGTGGATGCGGTACAATAATGTCTAAGAAGTCTTGACGGAACTTTCTGTAGGAAGGGTATTTTTTCTCTTCTGCACCGTTGGAAGTAATGTGTCGATCTTGATGGAGATTACGTCGATACGTAACTAAATGGTACCAGTTAATTGTCAGTAAGTTTACATTTGAGCATTCAAGTGATAAACACACAGTGGCAAAAGACCAGGCATTTTCCGGACAAGCCTCGTATTAAACAGTGAAATGGCCAGTAATATTGTAGTCCACCTACCATTTATTATCAAAGGGAATCTTCTGGATGTTTCTTATCATATATATATATATATACATATATATACATGTACATTTATCACTGTCATGTCATAGACCACCCAAGAGAACAGAGTTCATTTTCAAGGACCATTTCAATCCAACCCACACTATTTTGTGAAAAAAAATGTCATCTTATGCTGTATTATACAACGATGCATAGAAAACAAACTAATAAGAACAAACCAGTGGACCAATGTTTATTAATAATATATGTCTTGTAAGTGATATTAAAAGAAACAATCTCCCTAGTAATTGAATTTCTTCTTCTTAGGCTATTAGAAAGTGTGGAACACTGGACATAAATGATTGAATGATTAAATTTGTGTTATTTTTCGTTTTATTCTATCTCCCACCCCTGATGAGATTTACCTAGTCTACTCCTTTTCAAACCTTTACATTGCATTTCAAAGAGTCTTATGTATCAAAGAATCTTTCATTGCAAATACAGGAATGCTGAGCTGGTCAGTCTTGCTACTAATTTCATGCTGTGACATTGTTTACATCTCTCGAGAAGTCATCTGTCATTTATTGGTGCATGTCATTCACAATACTCTCCTGCCATTGTCTTCACTTGCTGGTGCAAAGTGCATGCACTATCTGTAAGAAGAGGAGTGATGACAATGCCTGAATGCTTATGGAAATCCCAACCCTAGGCTGTGAGGTTAGATTGTTCAAGGAGGCCAATTGGCCTATCATTTCTGTGCAGGGAAAATATTTACTGATTTTTGACAATGTGTCCATGAGATAGGTGTCTCATGCCAGTGAGACTTCTCTTCAGTTTTATGACTGGGGCGACAAATTTTTTTGCGAAATAGATGCTGCCAGGGGATAAACGATGTTGGCAACGGAAAGCCTCTGCACGAATATACAAGAAAATATACACATGTGATTTGTCTTTGTCTTGAATACGCACAGATCCATTGCTATATAATTTACATGCCTTATTCTGTTCAAAAATAGTTTAGATTTCCAAGATATGAATGATGTACAGATAAATGATATGTAATTTGTGTGTAATATTGTTCCATGTGACATGATTTTTTTTTAAATTACCGTTTTCTTTGCTTTATGGAAATGATATAGAAATTTAGATGTCAGAAATGCTTGTTAGTTGGAGGAGGGATAAGTAAGTGGCAAATACCTATACCTCTTTCTTTCTTTTTCATTATTTTACCGTTGTATTTTGTAAAGTGTGACATAGCCCCCTAAACAGATATAAGAAATGAAGCTTTTGAATACTCAGAAATATGCAGAAACAATTTGATTGGTTCAGATGTATTGCTTGAGCCTTTTATTGTATCAATGCTCTGTACAGGACATAACATTAAAATGCATAAAATAATGATATATTTTGAGTCAAAGAAGGCAATCTTAAAATAAATTGAGAAATGAAATGTTTCCTTCATAAAATTTTTAGGTTTGTTATAGATTTATTTGCATATTATTTTTGTGGATTCAAGATTTGTTTGACATTTCATGCTCCTTTATAAATGTAAAAAAAAAAAAAAAAAAAAAGTGCTCTCACTTTTTTTTTCATTAGGGCTTTTTTTGTGTGTGTGTTTATTCAAACCTGAATTGGATATGTGCCCACAATTCTCTAAAAATTGATAGGTAAAAAAAAAAGGTCAAAAAAAAAAAAAACGAAAAAAAAAAACCCACAACAAACCCGAAACATACAACAAAATGATACCCCCCCTTCCTCCATCTTCCTCACTTGCCCCTCTTTCCTTTCATCTATCTCTAAACCTCTTCCCCCTTTTATTTATTTTTTAATTTTTTCGTATTTGTCTCCATGGATCTGATGGGCTTTTAGTTGCTGTTAACTCTGAAAGCATTAAATACTTTATAATCTCCTTCTTTTCGCTTCAGGATAATTTTTGTTTCATACCTCTTTTTCATAAGTTGTGCTTGTATTTTATTTTTAGGTGTATAATAAGTTCTGCTTTTCATATTAAAAGTTTGTGCCCCTTTTTGCCTTGCGCAAAGTTTCCCCTTATTTTTAAGATAATATTTGTAAATTTTATGGTGAGCACTTTTTCGTAGTCGTCTATGTCCAGTAAGGTATGAATACTTTATGAAAATGACGTTGATTCTCTTTTGCCCTCCATCGCCATCCCTTAAGCTGCTTTCCTTTCATTTTTGAGTTTATTTCGGAGCAAAAGTCATTACCATAATGTATAAAATTACATTTATTTATTTTTCATTTATTTGTTGCTTTTGAATAAAACAAGGTTTTGTGATTAACTTTTAAATCAACTTTTTTCCTTTGCCATTTACTGAGTGTTATGAAAAAAGCAAAGAAACACAACTCTCCTTTTCCAGGAAGCACAGGGCACTTTTTTCCCCAGTGTATGTGACCATATTCACCATTCTTTGTTTGTTTAGGTGTTGTGTGTTGCATGGTATATAAGTAGGGAAATTGTCACTCACCCAAAATTTGTTTGGTACGGTAACCATTATTCAGATTTCTCTGCAGAATGGGCTCTTAGCCAACGAAACTTGCTGAAACGGCAAAGGATTCATAGATTTATTCATCTGCGAAATCTCCAAATGGAGCCCCCCTAGATTTGATATTTCATGTGTTTTACAAATACACCATGCTCTATTTCAATAATGAAGCAAGTTTTAATATATCTTTTATGTTCCCTGAATGCCCCCCAAGAAACAAAATATGTTTCACAAGTACACTCAAGCTTTGAGCTCAAATTGAAAATGGAAAAGAAGCAGTCTATGGTTTTATCATATATATTTATGTATTTTGTCATATCATCTATGTCGTTGTGTAAACATAACTACAAATTTTCAGATTTTCAATTTTTCACAAGAAGGTAAACATCATTGAAAGCCACTCATTTTTATCAAAATTAAAACTTGTCAATAGAGACACGCAAACAGTTTTATTTTTTATAAAAATGCTGTGAGTGACTTTCAACGAAGTTTACTTTGGTGTGAATAAGCAAAATTCGAAAAATTGAAGTTGTATTTTTACAGAACGACACTGAGGATATACATTTATATATTTTGTCTAACATATTTTAATATTGGATGTTATTAAACAAATAGTTAAAAGCATTTAATTAGACTCACTGTTTCAAGTAAATCGCAATAGTTTTGCTTGTTTTTTTGCAGGGGTCTAAAGGGTTGAATGATGCATACAATTTCACCTGCCTTGTGAGTTTTTGTGCCATTGGAATGTGTCAAACAAATCTTAAAAAGATGGTCCTTTTTTTTTTTTTCATAAAGAACTTCGCAAATTGTTTTCTTGGCTGTTTCTCACCAATTGGCTGTCTTCTTATATGTTACCTGCTTTCTTGTATGTGTTCTTGCAAACCGCTTTCCAAACTAAAAATGCCTATGGTTATCAAATGCAATACCTCGAGGAGAGAATATGCTTGTATTTATGTCTGAAATTATTTTGCTTGGCTTTTTGAATATGAAAAGCTGATACTAATATTGTTTTATGAATATTATGTGTGTATATATGTCAGCATCAAGGATGGACATCTGTGAGATCCATCCAGCTGGTTAGGAAAGACGGGAAAAATGTATAGTCCATGATGACAGAGAATGGTGGATGCTGATTTCTATAAAATCATGGATGCTTGTATTGATTGATGCTACATTGTTGATGAACCTTATTAATGTTCGTGCATAACTTTGAAACTTAGTAGTATAGCTTACAAATCTTAACATCTTGTTTTTCTCTGTGCAGGATTATGGGATTTAGAGTCATTTTACAGTTTCAGCCTTTAACTTTATCAGTCTGTTTGCATAGCTTGGCCCAGTTTCAATAATTGATGCATTCTTCTCAAATTTATGTTTGGAGTCGAGCAAGAACATTTTGAAACGCTCAAAGGCGTTTATTTAAAACTAAGGCCTTTAGAATTGATGGTCAACCTGAACTAAACTACCTGTTTGTAGGGCATGAATGATGAAACAGGAAAACTTTCTCACGTTATCTACATATCTTTATTGTCCTTGAGCCTTTTGAGTCAAGCCACATTATGACGTATGTTTTTTTTGTTGGTTGTTTTTTTTTTATCCCTTTTGATGGAATTGCATTTTTCCAATCTTTGGCCTGATTTTACTAATGGTCACTGAGCCAGGCCAAAGATTGGACAAGTAGTTGCCTTATGCAGATTGACTTGTATTGTTTTGAGTCCTTCCTTAAACTCCATGAATGCAAACTCGAGAATTCAATCTTCCTCAGAGGTAGATGGTAGCATTCGTGTAACCTAAATTCACACCATGTTGGTGAGATATTTTCTTTGACTTTGACTTCAATTCACACTCGTATCACAATTCAAACCAGCCCTCTATCAATCATGTACATTTGCCTACTTAACACTGTCCTCGAAAGATTCCTTTCTCAGATAATTCATTTGTTAGTTTTTTTTTACTAAAGTCAACTCCCTCAATACAGTTCTTCACTTACTTAAAAATTAACACATTGCAGCTGTACATGTACTTACATGACTAGGTGATAGAACCTGATCTTGCTCACTGTTCAAACCTGCATTGGATTGTGCTCAATTCGACTCGTCACTCACACAATCATTCTTTGCTCAAGGGTATCGTTGATACTTCTTCTATTTATTATTTTTGTTATGACTAACATCATTCTTTATGATATGAATGCATAAACACTTTTTTTTATGATTACAAAACTATGCACCCCTAACAGTGGCTAGATGAGAGACTCTGGTAAATGGCTACTTTGAATCCGTTTGTTTTGTTTGGTTTTTAGCATTGTTTTTTTTTTTTTTTTTTTCAACAATGAGAATGAAGTCATGAAAATATAGCGTGCTGTCTGCTGTGAATGGTACAAATGATCATGGTACTCACCCTTAAAGAATTAGAGCAGTTGTTTTATATATTCTCCAAAAAATAGGCAGTGCAATAAAGGAGCAATTTTGCTTGGATTTTATATTTATTTGCTCTTGTGTTTTTGATGCGTTGTGATGGAGTTATATCATTAGGCATTAAGCTTATAAAGTTTTTTGTTATAAGATTGTTTTTTTTTTAAAGGTTTTTAAGTATTTTTCAGTGTTTATATGTGTTCTTTTGAGGTTCAGTAGGATGTTTTTGCTCTTTTAAGGGTTGGGGAAATAGGGGAGGCTTTAAAAAAGAAAATTCCCTTTGTACCGTAATATTTTGTCTGGTCAATATGTTGCAAAAAATTGAGGAAGAGTCCTGGTATCGAGAGTCCCACATCCAGCCATTAACAACAATAACAATAAGAAGGCTACATGTTTAAATATAAAGACAGGACATTTTTACAATCATGAATTTTGTCATTCTCTCAAGTGGCATTGCAACTCAGGGAAATGTGCTGCATTTAGGCCAACTGTATACTTCTACTTTTAGTAGACTTCTGGAAACAAAAGTTTTGTCTGATATATGATGGTGTTTTAATGTAACAACTAAAAGGAAAATGATTGTTATTCTCTCATACAGCAATCTGTCATTGTCCATCTTTGGGTCTTTTTATTGTAAGAATGAGACTGACTCTGTATTATTACTGTAGGCTGTGTGGATTTTGTTGGAAGTGAGCATGTGTGTGTGTGTCTGTGCATTTGTTTGTAAGTGTATGAGTGAATGAAAGAAAGAGATTAGATTTGGCACTTAACATTCCAAATGAATGAATGGTTATGATGAATGAAAGAAACTATTACATAAAGAAACTATATTATTATTATTAAAATATATTTTAATTAGAGTTAAGATTATCTTCATGGCATGTACAGATTTAGTTTACAAAAATAACATTTACAATTATGATGATGAGATAAAAATTAAGTTACAAATACATGTATAATATTAATACTGTCTGCTTCCAAGTTTAACAGAATACTACTTTTTGAGTGAAATTTTGAGCCTGCTATTGCTATAATATTAACTGATAATAAAATTTAATGGAAATGTCCAAAATGTTTCGGCTTTTGCTATTACAGTTACAATTATGTGTATGTATTTTTTTGTTCTTGCTTGGTGTTACACTTTTACTTTTACGTTTATGAACTGATCTGTAAAATGCTGTCATCTGTATTTTTTGCCAATTGTTGCCAAAAGGAGACAAATTTGCCAAAACATTTGCCAAGCAAAATCAACACTAATAGCAAATACAAACATGCGATATGGAAAAATACATGTAAATAAAAAAGATAAATTATAGTCAAAGGAGGCCTTTATTATTTCATATT
>JBCJKF010319741.1:2268-14394 GCA_039654545.1 Plocamopherus ceylonicus | reverse complement strand
ACACTATGAAGTATCGATGACGGCATTATAATCGTACAGAAGAACAGATTGCATGTCGAATGTGAAAACTACAAGATAACAAATTGCGGATATCAATGTGGGATGGAGTGTTTGTATGTGCCTTGTTCTTGATACGCTCAATAAACTCATAATACCTACATTTTTCCTGTATAATTTATTATCTTACTATATCATATTTTATTTATAATATGTCATGGAAAAACCCCATGGGGCTTTTTAGCAATTTTTATTTGAAAATGTTAATATTATGTATTATGTAAAAAAAATCAGCCGAAATTAAATACTTTTTTTTATTTATATTTGAATTGCAATTGATATACTTCAAGAATACATGTATTTCTCTTATTGAGAAGTTAGCAAAAGGCGATAAAAAGAAGCAATTGATCATAACGGGTGAGAAATACTTTAAGCATGAATCACAACAAGGCTTGCATAAGTGAAACACATAGAGGAACTTTATTTTGAAAAATAAAATATAATTATTGTTAATATGTGCCCACTAAATTTCGCCGAACTTTATATAATGCGCTTTTAGGAGAAGTATGGTTCATTTTTAAGATAGGCATACGGTCTATTTTCATGTCTGTAGGTGCGGATATCGAATCTTACAGGTAAATCTTGTAAACGAATACTGAATTCAAGACATTTGAAGTGAATGAACAACAGGCGGTCAGCGCTATTTCGACCGTCACCCGCTTTAATCACAGACAATTATGTAAATACAGAAGATTTCAAGCAGAAACTTGAAATGTACTAAAATATCAAAATATTGGAATAATGAATTACTTTGGGTGCATTAACAAGAATACTCAGCCGAGTTAAGTAAGCTATTCAGAAAAATAAGACGAAGACTAATAGTAGCTTATCGTTTTACCCGTCACCAAGTTTGTCTTGGGAAGTTCTCAGGCAGATGGTCCTTCATACTGAAAAAAAGAAAGTGTGAAAGGGGGGGGGGGGGGAACAATCGATGCAAAAATTAAGGTCAGACATCGACAATCAAAGAACTATGAAATATTTTAAGTCCGTCTCAACATCAAATTCTGCCATAATGTTTCCAAATGAATGGTTCGATTTGTCATAAATTCCTCGTTAACCGCCATGCCAACATTTATAATGCAACAATGACTTGTACTTCCAAAATGGCAGTTTCTAAAACCAACTTGCATAGATCATAGCACTCGTTATGGAGATAGAGAAATGATCACCGAGCCTGTTGAAAAGAAAAAAAAAGCATAGATAGAATCATTAATGAAGGTGAACTATTTTGGAAGGTTACCTCAGATACTCAAAAAGCTTAATTTTTTTTTTCTTTTTTTTTTTGTTATTTAGATGCAAAGTATATATTCTTAAATGTATTGATTACAAATTGCAATTAGAAATTACCTTAAAATCTATATATTCCCCAAATATTCACATAAAATGCCGATGCACATATATTTTAAGGGCTGCCTGTAGGTCTTGACTTTTAGATGCCCTGTGAAATATCAAAGATAAAGTAATTATAAACAACTTATCTTTTTAACAAGCACATGGAAAGATTCACTAATCATAAACATTTATGATTATTATTATTGTTTATCATCACTTTATTTATACATATTTATTCATAAACATATACCATACAACAGTGATTTGAATCAAATCCAAAATGGCTATTTCTAAAACGAACTTGAATAGATTATCACAAATGTTATGGAGATCAAGAAAAGTAGATTTAAATGTATGTAAATAATGGTCCTTTGAGAAGCATCACACGAAGCCTGTTGAAAAGAAAATAAAATCAATAATGAAGGTGAATTGTTCAATTGTAACAATGACTTGACACTTTCCAAAAGTTTTTGCGTAAATTTTTAGAACCTTTAAAGGTGGGGGTGGGGGGGGCAACGAAAAACATGTGCACATCATAAAAAAACGATCGATAATAAAGACAGTAAATATTCCTTAAATCAAAACCTATACACAATTTTCAAAGAAAAGTGACTTACTCTAGTTACATATTTTTCAATATTTCTCTAGAGGTTTGAATGAGACAATTTGCATGATTTGTAAAAGAAGGCTATCGAAAAAAAAATAAAAAAAATAAAATAAAATGAAATAGAACTTTTGAGTTTTATGGTAATTTTGCGTTATCTAAACTAATATTCAAATAATAGAATAATATTACTTTAGGAGCGTCAACAAGTATGCTATTCTGAAAACTAATAATAGAAGCTTATCGTTTTACCCGTCACCAAGTTTGTCTTGTGAAGTTCTCAGGCAGATGGTCCCTTCGAACACAAAAAGAAAGAAAGTGTGTGGAAGCGGGGGTGGGAGGAGGGAGGAGGAGGAGGAGAGGGGGGAGGCGAGAGGGGGAGAGGGGGGTGGGTAACAACCGGGCCAACAATTAAGCTATTGCATAGACAATCTTTTAGAACTGTGGAATAATAAAATCATTCCGTCTAAACATAATATAATATATACTGAAAATGAGAAGGCGTAAGAAAAAAAAAAAAAGAATCATAAAATGAGTTCTATGACAATACCGATAACAAAATTTCTATTTCCAAATAATAGGTTCGATTTGTCATAAATTCCCCGTTCACCATCATTCAACATTTAATACATGCAACAATGATAATTTGAATTAAATCCAAAATGGCCACATGTATTTCTACACCCACTTGAGTAGATTATCGCAGACGCTATGCAGATCAAGAAATGAGGTTCACCGAGCCTGTTGAAAAGAAAAGAGCATAGATACTATCAATGAGGGCCAACCATTTGGGAAGGTCTAGAGACCAATTTTTTTCTGATACTCAAAAGCTTAAAATTTAAATGCAAAGCATAATAATATATTCTTAAATGTATAAATTATAATTTTCAATGGGAAAATTACCTTAAAATCTATAATTTCAACTAACATTCACATAATAAAGCACAGATGTACCTACTCCAAACCCCAACAGTGATTTGAATTAAATCCAAAATGGCTATTAGATTATCACACACGTTAGGGAGATCAAGAAATGAGGATTTAAATTTATGCAAAGAATGACCCTTTGAGAAGCAGGAGGCCAACCTGTTGGAAAAGAAAATAAGATAGAATCAATGAAGGTGCGTCGTTTTTCAAAATTTCTTGGCCTAAATTTTAGAACATTTTATAGGGGCTTAATGAATAATATAACATTCAATTAACTGAACAAAACCTTTACAAAAGTTTTTAAGAAAATTGTTGACTTGCTCGGTGGCAATTGGTCTATTTAGCTGCATATTTCTTAATGATTCTCTAGAGTTTTGAATGAGACAATTTACATGATTTGTAAAACAAAGCTGTTGGGGAAAAAAAGAGCGGGAAAAATAAGACTAGTTAAATTTATTGTCACTGTCCCTCATCTAAACTAATATCCAAATAACAGAATAATAGGTTAATAGAAACAAAGACAAATAGTCATGGCTTAACTCTGTACCCGTCACCAAGTTTGTCTAGTGAAGTACTCAGGCAGATGGCCCCTTCAAACACACACAAAAAAGAAAGTATGGAAGGAGGGGGGATGTGGGTGGGGGGATGTGGAAGGAGTGGCAGGATGTGGGAGGGGGAGATTGTGGGAGGAGGAGGGGGGAGGAGGGGGGGGGAGAAGGGATAACCGGAGCACAAATTAAGGTATTGCATTGACAATCTTCTAGAACTATGAAAGAAAATTACAAATGTTGCCATTGTGTTGCTATACTGAAAATGAGACGGTTATACAAGAAAAGAACAAAAACAAAAATGAGTCCTCCCTTAAAATAAGCTCTATGATAAAACCAATAAGAAAGATTTGCGTTTCCAAGTCAATTGTTCGATTTGTCATAAATTCCCCGTTTACAATCATCCAACATTAAAATTTAATACATGCAACAATGATTTGAATTAAATCCAAAATGGCTATTTCTATAAGCAACTTACATAGATTACCGCACACGTTATGAAGATCAAGAAATGAGGATCACCGAGCCTGTTGAAAAGAAAATAGCATAGAGACTATCAATGAGGGCCAACCATTTGGGAAGGTCTAGAGATCATTTCTGATACTAACCTTCAAATGTGATTTAGATGCAAGCATAATGATATCTTAAATGTATAAAATATAATTTTTATTGGAAAAATTATCTCAAAACCTATACTTTTCACGAGCTTTCACACAATAAAATACTCCCAACCCCAACACTAAATATACCATACAACAATGATTTGAATTAAATCCAAAATGGCCGTTTCTAAAACCAACTTACATAGATTATTGCACAGTTGATGGCGATCAGGAAATGCGGATTTAAATTGATGTTCGGAATGGTCCAATGCATCACATTGAGCCTGTTGAAAAGAAAATAGCATGGACAGAACCATTAATGAAGGTGAATCTCGGGGATCCTGACCGTCTTTGGGAAGGTCTAGAGACCATTTCTGTTACGCATTAAAAGCTTAAATGTTTTGTAATTTAGATGCAAACCATAATAATATATTCTTAAATGTATTGATAGCAAATTTCAATATAGAAAAATAACCTTAAAATGTACACATTCCACTAACATTCACATAATACATAAACTAGAAATGCACCTACTCCCAACCCCAACATAATGCAACAGTGATTTGAATTAAATATACAATGGCTAAAACCAACTTGCATAGATTATCGCAAACGTTATGGAGATCAAGAAATGAATATTTAATTTGATTGTAAGAATGATCCTTTGAGATGAAGCACATCGCCCGTTGAATAGAAAATAGTATAGATAGAATCATTAATGAAGGTGAAATTGTTCGTTTATAACAATGACTCAATATTTTATTTTATTTTTCAGCATTTCTTTGTGTGAATTTTGGAACATTTTAAACGAGGCTCAACGAATAATAAATAGAGTTAATATTCAATTAACTTAATTCAATTAATCTTTACAGAAGTTTCAAAGAAAAAAAATCAATACTTTTTATAATTTCTGACTTACTCGGAGGCAAATGTCAGTTACATATTTCATAATATTTAGGTTTGAATTGGACAATTTGCGTTTGTAAAACAAGGCTGTCGAAAAATTTAAAAAACACTAAAAATAGGGCTAGTGAATTTTATGGCAATTGTGCCTCATCTTTATACCCGTCACAAGGTTTGTCTTGTGAAATAACCAGGCAGATGGTTCCTTCATAGCCTTGGAAGAAAAAAGGAGAAGGGGAGGGGCGGTAAAAATTAAAATCTTTTAGACTAAAAGAAAAACCGTCCCAACATTATATGAATTGTGTCATAATAGAATGATATTTAAATGAATGAGGCAGCTTTAATGAAAAAAAAAACAAAAGAAAGAAAAAGATTCTCCCACAAAATAATACAAATTTATGAGACTACATAATGAAAGCAAAGATTTCATCTCTTCCTAATGTATTGTTCGATTTGTTAAATTATATTCCCGACCACCATAACAGATTACGACAATCTTTGAGAAGTAATGTCTGATTTAAATGCAATGTTAATATTCATAAATGTACCGATAACATAAAAAAACACCTCTAAATAAGATATGAATTTAGACAAGAATGATAAGAACGATCCTTTGAGAAGCAGCACATCGAGCCTGTTGAATAGAAAATAAATGTGAATGTAAACATTTTAAAGAAGGTGAGTGGTCTTGATTTTAGAGGATTTTTTAGGGGAGCTAAACTAAAAACGTGCATGTCACAAAAGAAGAGAAATAATTACAAAAGATTAAATAAGATGCGATAGTTTCAAAAGTTTCAAGAAAGAATATTTTAGGGAAATTGGGGTTGAATGAGAGAATGAACATCATTTTCTTAAGGCTGCCAACATCGTTCACCGACTAATCTGACGTAAGTTCAGCGAGCCGCTTGTCCGGTCACTGCCAATTTCCTCTTCAGTCAGAACCTGTCGGGGAAAATATGACAAATACACACGTTACTAGACTTTTCACTGCATCTAACTTCTACCATCTATCAATCGGCAATCATAATGCCCTTAGTGACTTTTGCATAGCCCTTATGGCTTTAACAATAGCCCTATGGCTCAAACTGCACACTGACAGCCATGAAAGGGCATCTTTCCAACACAAACAGCGTAAGGGCCCTAGTGGCTTTAATAATAGTTCTTGGGGCTTTTATTATAACCATTGTGCCTCATCTTTCCACCGTCATAAAATTGGTCTTGTGAAATAAACAGGCTGATGGTTCCCTCACAACCTTGGAAGATAAAAAGATGGATAGGGATGGGAGTGGGGAGGGGGTGGGGAAGGGTTGTAAAATAATACATTCTTCCAAAAAAATTGTAGGTCTGTAAAAGAATGTTAAAAAATACGTCTCAATATTACACGAATTTTGCCGTTACAATATAATACATAATGAAAAGAAATAGCACAAGGTGGGGGATGGGAGGTGGGGGGGGGGAGGGGGAGAGGGAGAGACCGTTTCTCACCGGAAAATAATTTCTATGAGACTACATAACAGAGAAAATTTTCACTTAATAGAAATCAAATCTTCCAAGAGGGCAGATCGTCTATTTGTAAACAATGGCTCCTTTCTTCCGCATTTCCTTGTGTATATTTTAAATTTTTTGGGGAGATGTCCAATAACAATCTGCACGACAAAGAAAAAAAGAAAAAAGATTTCAAAGTGGGTAAATAAAATTCATTACACGTTTTTCAAAAGCTTCGAAGAAAATCATTCATATGTATTAAATTTGTTGACTTACTAGGAGGAAATTGTCTCAGCGTTATGACGCTAGTGGCTTCAATAAGAAATAAGGACATTCTATAATAATTGTGCCTTATCTTTATACCGTCACCAAATTTGTCCTGCGAGATACCGGACGGATGGGTCCCTCAACCTTGGAAGATAAAAGGGGGGAGGGGGGATGGCAGGTTGTTAAAAATTAAGGTATTTTTTCGAAATTCTTATTCCTATAAAAAAAAATATCTGAAAACAAGTCCCAATATTAAATGAATGTTATCATTATAATATAATACATAATGAAAAGGAAACCGCGTATTACATGGGGAAAATGGGGTGGGGGGGGGGAGACTGTTTCTTAGACTTAAATTATTACTATGAGACTAGAACAGCGAGAAAGATTCCACTCAAGAAAATGTAAATCAAATCATTAAAGGATGCAAGTCGTCCGTTTTAACAATGACTTTTTCGTATGTCCTTGGGTAGATTTTAGACTCGGGGGAGCTCTCCGATGATCATCTGGACATAAAGAAAAGTGAAAAAAGATTTCAAAGTGGATTAAAAAAAATAACAGGGTAGTAAGTATTAAGTCTTAGGATTATAGGAGAATGTTTAAATCCGACTAAATTTGTCATAATATAATACATAATGAAAAGGAAACGGCGTATTACATGGAAAAGGGGGGGGGGGGAGAGACAGTTTCTTAGACTAAATTATTTTTGCTATGAGACTAGAACAGTGAGAAAGACTTCACTCAAGAAAATGTAAATCAAATCATTAAAGGAGGCAAGTCGTCCGTTTTAACAATGACTTTTTCGTATGTCCTTGCGTGGATTTTAGACTCGGGGGAGCTCTCCGATGATCATCTGGACATAAAGAAAAATGAAAAAAAATTTGAAGTGGATAAAAAAAAATAGTTAACAGTGAAGTAAGTATTAAGTCTTAGGCTTATAGGAGAATGTTTAAATCCGACAAAGTTTGAAAAGTTCCATCAATCGATGGCTATCATTTTTCAATAATGATCTGGTAATTTTGCATATCACTAATAGCTTTAACAAAAAATCATGAAAAGGAAACGGCGTAATACATGGGGAGGGGGTGGGAGTTTCTCATCCGAAAATAATTTCTTACAGAAAGATTCGACTCATGAAAATAATGAAAAATGATTAAAGGAAATAAGTCGTCCATTTGTGAACAATGACTCTCTTCGTATGTCTTAGGAAGATTTTAGATTTATAGAGGAAGCTCTCCGATGATCATCTGGACAAAGGAAAAAAATATTTTCAAAGTGGGTAAATAAAATTCAATTAGATTTCAAAGTGGGCACATAAAATTCAATTAACTTGCGTTTTTCAAAAGCGTCAAAAAAAATTATGAATAATTAATTTTAATGACTTAGGCGTATTAGAGAAGAATGTTTAAAAATCCGTCTCGACATTACACGAAGCTTGCCATAATAACATAATACATAATGAAAAGGAAACAACATAATACGTGAGGACGGGGGGGGGGGGGGGGATAACGAGACTACATAATACTGAAACAATTTTCATTTAGAAAATAATACAAATCAAATCAAAGGAGATGAGTCGTCTATTTGTAACAATGACTCCTTTCTTCCGTATTGCCTTGCGTAGATTAGATTTTTCAGGGGACTCTCCGATGATCATCTGCACATCAGAAAGAAAAAAGATTTCAAATGTGTAAATAAGATGCAATTAGCTCTCCAAAACCTTTTCATAGGCTTCAAAAATTATTTTCAAAAGATTAAACACATATTTTTCTAATTTGTTGAATTAAAGGTGGGAAATTGTCCCCGAGAGAAATTGCATGATTTGTTAAACAAGGGTGTCAATAGCGTTCACCGACTTACCTGTAGTAAAGACGCTGAGCCGCTCCCTGCCAAACGTGCGCAAAGGTCATGCACTTGTCACTGCCACTTTCCTCTCCTGCCTCACCTGTTGGGGAAGATGCGACACAGACAAGTTACTAGACCTCTCACAGCACTTAACATTTACCATCAATCGATGGCTATCATTTTTGAATAATGATCTGGTAATTTTGCATATCACTAATAGCTTTAACAATAACACAAGTGACTTTAATGTGAATTTTATATTAACTGTGCCTCATCTTTGTGCCAGTCGCCAAATTTGTGAAATACCCAGGAAGAGAGCTCATTCATAGCCTTGAAAGAGATGGGGAGGGGGAGCGGGGGTGACGAAAATTAAAATATTCTTTTGAAATTTATTTGGCCAATAAAAGAATAAAAATCTCAACATTACACAATTTCGTCATTATGATCTTATATGATAAAGAAGAGCGTAACAGAAAAAACGAGGAAACAATTCCTATAAATGTGACTACATAACTGAGGGATTTCAATAAGGAAAACAGTATAAATCAAATTATTCAAAGAAAATAAGTCATCCTTTTGTAAGATTTTTCGGGGAAGCTCTCCGTTAAACATCTGCACATCAGAACAAAAGAAAGATTACTTAAAACGTTTTCAAAAGCAACGAAATTTTAAATTCTCAAAATGTTGACCAACTTTGAGGAAAAAGTGTGAATGAGAGACTTCGCATGATTTGTCAAACAAGGTTGTCAATAGCGTTCACCGACTTACCTGTAATAGTAAAGACGCCGAGCCGCTCTCAGCCAAACAGATGCACAAAGTAGGTCAATCATTCATCACTGCCACTTTCCTCTCCTGCCTCACCTGTTGGGGAAAATGTGAAAAGGACAAGTTACTAGACCTCTCAAAACACCCAACATTCTCTATCTGTCAATGGCTATCATTTTTTTAACAATGGTTTTCTAATATTTTGCATATCTCTAATAGCTTTAACAATAGCACTTGTGACTAATATAACTGCGCCCAACCAGCGCTGAAATTGCCCACTGTCTGCGATGTGACGGCCAGCATACAGAAAAGTGCTTAATTGTTTGCAATTCGACCCAAACAGGCGCACCTCTAACTGCCCACAAGAGGACACTAGTGGCTGTAAAAATTGCTCTCTTTTGTATTAATTGTGACCATCTTTATACTGTCACCAATTTGTCTAGTAAAGTACCCAGGCATATTGTTCCTTCTCCATAGACTTTGAAGAAAAAAGATGGGAGGGGGTGTGGGGGCGGCAAAGGTTTTTTGAAAATCCTTTAGGCCTATACAATAAAAATCTCTCAAAATGAAATGAATGTTGCCATTATAATGCAATATAATATAATGAAAATGAGACAAGCGTAATACAAGAAAAAAATCTCGCCAGAAGAAATTTTGAGAGACTACTTAACGGTGAGAGAGATTTCACTAAAGGAAATAGTATAAATCAAATTGCTTAATACAATAAGTCATTGAAGCTCTCTGAAAAACATAAGATTTCATAGTGAGTCACTAAAATGCAATTTCCATTAAAAAAAAAAAAGCTTTCAAGGAAAGTCATTTTCAAAAGCTTCAAAGAAAATTACATTTACTAAATTTGTTGACTTACTCGGGGGAAATTGTGTCTGATGCTTTGATTGAGAGAATTTGCAGATTTGTAAAACAAGGGTGCCAAAAGCGTTCAGCGACTTATCTGAGTAAGGACGCTGAGCCGCTACGTGCCAAACAAATGCGCAATGTGGGTCAAGCACTCGTCCGGTCACTTGACTTCCAATTCCCTGCTCCTGTTGGAGAAAATGAGACAGACAGGTTACTCAACTCTCACGGCACCTAGCATCTACTATCTATCAATCAATAACTATCATTTTTTGATAATACCCTTATGGCTTTAACATTTAATTAGCCATTGTGACTTTGATGTAAAACATTGTGTCATAAAGTGCTTAGCCAACGCTCAAACTGCACATTGTCTGCGCTGTAAATGCATAATATTTTCAATGCCAAAAGCGTACAGAAAGTGCATAAGTGAACGCAATCCGATCGACACGACTAGGGACCTCTAGCTGTCCCTAAATAATGCTAGTGGCTTTAATAGCTCTTGTGGCTGTTATATTCATTGGGCCTTACCTTTATACCGTCACCAAATTTGTCTTGTGCAATACCCAGGCAGATGGTCACATCATAACCTTGGAAGATAAAATGGAAGGGGGTGGGGGGGGGGTGAGGCGACAGAGTACTAAAGTGCTAATAATTAAGGTGTTCTTTAAAGCCAATTAAAAATTATAAAATTTAAAAATCAGTCTCTCATCCTACACTAGTTTTGCCATTAATATAATATAATACATAATGAAAAGCAAACAGCGTAATACAAGACAAAAAAGGTTCTCACCTGAAATAACTATTTCAACGAGACTAACAGATTCACTAAAGAAAATAGTTTAGATCAAATAATTAAAGAAGATAAGTCGTCTGTTCCGATGAAACTCCTTTTCGTATTTCTTTGCGCAGATTCTAGATTGAGCTTTCCGATGATCATCTGCATTTCATAAGAAAAAATAAAATCTGAGTAAATAAAATGAATTAGCTTAAAAACATGCTTTTTAAAAGCTTCAAGGAAAATCATTTTCAAAAGATTCAAATAAAAATATTGACTTTGTTAACCTACTCGGAGGAATTGTGTCTGATGCTTTGATTGAAAGAATTTGCAGATTTGTAAAACAAGGTTGTCAACAGCGTTCACCCACTTACCTGTAGAAAGGTACGCAAAGCTGCTCCCTGCAAAACAGATGCACAAAGCAGGTCAAGCACTCATCTCGTCACTGCCAATTTCCTCTCCTGCTTGCACCTGTCGGGGTAAAATGTGACACGGACACAGGTTACTAGAATTCTCATGGCACCAACATCTACATTCTTTCAGTCGGTATTATCTTTTAATAATGGCATTTAGATCAACTTGAGGAAAACAATAGTATAACAATCGACATGATACCTTACTCTGGATAGTAATCAAAGCAAAGTCATACATCTTTAGTGAACGTGAATCTTTCAAAGAAAATTCTTGGAGCTTTGCTGTGCAGATTATCTCTGGGTCATCCTTCCATCAGATTCATAACAAAACAAAATTGTTAACCTGTGGATGAGAAACTAGTGATCTAGAAGATTAAAGTTTAGTTATGGTGAGGTCATCTAGACAGGGAGATTAACAGCAATTATACAAGTGGGTAGGGACACACTGGGCCTGGAAGGGACACACTGGGCCTGGAAGCGCTTTCAATTTGGCCCTAGTTCTATATGATGTACCTGTATTTAATAAATAATTCAAACTCATGCACTAAGAGACGGTAGGCAGAAACGTATGAATGAGGGCGGGGAACAGAGGCTGAAGCAAAACCATAATAAATCTTCGTCAAGTTTTATCCACACAGATTGGTTTATATAGTCCATGTGATGTTTATCTATTTAAACTTATTCGCATATAAAAACAATGATGGAAAACATTGAACTACATTAAGAAAACAATATTGAATGGCAA
>JBCJKF010318630.1:0-14405 GCA_039654545.1 Plocamopherus ceylonicus | reverse complement strand
GGACCTGGAAAAACGTACTTTATAGCCGAGTGTACGTTCTATCCCGGGTACGTTATACCGAAGTTCCACTGTACTTCCTTTTACGACAGAACTTTAATATCAGGGTTTTAATACAAGCAAGAATGTTTCTCCATACTCCAACCTAATATCAGCCTCAATATTGTATGCAGATTGTCTTTTCTTCAGTGAAGAACTCTGTCGAGTATTTTCCACCTTCTCTGCCAGTCCCAGAATCCTTCATCCCACCAAATGGCATGTTGAGGTCTCGCACCAACCAGCAGTTCACCCACACAGTTCCAGCCTGGGGTTGAAAAACAATTTGTATTAATGTAAGATCTGTGCAGTGTCCCATTCAAAAAATGGAAAAAAAAAAAAGTGGAAAAACAAAAATACACCGGATATACATGATAATCACATCTATTTGCCATGTCACATGCATTTATTTACAATCACCAACATGGTCTCAGATTCTCCATTCATTCTGCTATTTTGCTTGCTTTTCTCTACAAATTAAACCATTCCTTCCTCTTCCACAAAAATGGCCATTCTTAAACCAGCTTGATTTTTTTATTAAGAATAATTGATAATTTGACTTTGACCCTTATTCCAACAAAAACTTGCATCATTTATTAAAATAAAAATGGGAGATGAGAGCATAAAACATACCTCTAGTTTTGGGGCAATGCGATGAATTCTGGATGCACTATCAGTCCATAAAGTTGCACACAAGCCATAAGGCACTCCATTTGCACGGGCTATGACCTTCAGACCAAAAAAAATGGATACTTTGATTTTTCATTAATTTCAATAAATTCCAGATATCATGACATTAGAACAGATATATAAAAGCAAAATATAATATAAAGATAAACAGCAGAGAAAAAAAAAAGTCAGAAAAAAAAAAAAAAAAAAAAAAAAAAAAAGAAAGAAAGAAAGAAAGAAAGAAAGAAAGATGATGGAATGAAAAACCTGAACTTAAAAAGAAATGATCTGAGGACAACAATGGGACAATCGGATGGACTGAATTCAAAGCAACAGAGGGAGTCAGAGAAATGTCTAACCAAACACCAATACTATTTGAATTGATTTTGATGACATGGAAGGATGTTGGTAAAGGAGAGAAAAAAAAAAGAGGGAAAACAATTAGGAATCACAATTTTTTATTTAAATGAAGATCAAGGAAAGAAAGACCTAGAGGACACTGAGAGGAGTGTTGAAGGTTTAAAACAAATAAAATAAACTTCTAGAAATATGTGACCCAATTTTCCTTATGGTAACACATACAGCATACTGAAATTTGGAAAAATAAATGTCTGAAGGTGAAAAAGTTTACCTTCGTGCATTTTGGGGTATTTTAAGTTTTCAAATAATCATAATCACATCTCATTATGATATGATATTCATCTTTCAAGGTCGTAGACCTTTGGATGATATTCGTCTTTAGTCTACACCAACTTGTGAAGGCTGAAGAATTGTTTTCAAAGGAAAGTCTGTGCAGAATTTGAATTAATTAAACAATTTCTTGATCTTGTTTTTGAATGCATTGAGGCTAGGCACTGCTGCAGTACATTCTGGAAGGCTGTTCCATGCATCAACAACCCTAAGGCTGAAGAAATTCTTTCTGATGTATATTAAAAAATGAATGCATTTTGGGTTAACTCTACATGATTGGATGCAAAAGAATTTTTCTGACCCATGTCAGTAAGAATATTTATTTCCCCAAACTAAGCAATCACTGAGTTTCTCATGGTTTTCATAACTAATTTGCAAATAACAGCTTTGTACCATTCAAAGAACCAGACCACAAATGAGTATGAATCAGTAAATTCAATTGAGTATTCATCAATTCAGACAAGAATTGCAATGCTGACCTCCTCTTCATCATCAAATGGAACAACACACGTCACCGGCCCAAAGATTTCTTCCCTCATGGCAGGGGCATCATCTTTGATATTTGAGATTACTGTTGGTCGCACAAAATAACCCTGAAAAGAGATTTAAACATGGTGAAAACAAGATTCTGCAATCTTACATTTTACACTTTAAATGGCTGAATAATAAGCTTAAAATTATAAAGTTCGAGGAAAAAACAGGTTTTTCAGTCATTATAATTATAGCATTAGAGAGCAAGATATCATTTATAGGACTTTAACTTTTCTTTTAATAGTAATAGGCTGTATAAAGTTTCAAAGCGCATTAGCAAGGACCAAACATTTAGCATGACGATTTGCAGTGGCCTGCATGGCTTGGAAATAGTGGTTATTCTTGCTTACATTCTGACACCTTGAAGGCAGTTCAAGAGGTACAACACTATGGCCGCAGTTGATTGTGGCTCCCCCAGCCTTAGCACGCTCTATATATCCTGTAACTTTTGCTCTGTGCTCCTTGCTGATCAAGGCTCCACAAAAAGTATCAAGGCTTTTTGGATCCCCAACAGCAAGACCTCTGAACGGAAGATAAGAAAATGGAAATTACAACTTTTATTATACATCTCAGTTATAATGACTATTATATAAATAGTATATTATCATAAGAATGTCAAATCTGATAAAAAGGTTTAATGTTCTGATCATCAAAGCAGCATTTTTAAGAATGATTTTCAGGGAATTCATTGAAACATTCCAAACTGCGAAAGTCATTAGACTTATTTCAGAGAGAAGAAATGTTTTTTGTTCTTTGTCCCTTATTTTAAGTAGTCAAAAATGTAGGAAAAATTGTTCA
This sequence comes from Plocamopherus ceylonicus, assembly GCA_039654545.1. NCBI lineage: Eukaryota > Metazoa > Mollusca > Gastropoda > Nudibranchia > Polyceridae > Plocamopherus > Plocamopherus ceylonicus. The sequence continues at coordinate 11,684 of JBCJKF010318630.1, read as the reverse complement.
AAGAACAGGAAGAGTGAAGTGATTTCATTTGGCTGAATGGTGGTATATATGAATTCTGTTATGTTGTGAAGGATCCATAAAACCCATTTGGTACTTACTTTTACCAAAAAGGCAGTCAAAGTTTTAAATCAATCTTCAATGAGTATTCAAAAATTAAAGTTTTAAGCCAGGAAAAAAAATCCTTTATTAAGGAAACTTGACTTAATAAAAGATATATACTTTCGAGTCTGTATCTACCATAAAAAAAAAAAATTAAAATTAAAAAAAAAACCAATATTTTAAATATTGAAACATAGAGATCCCCAACAGTGAAGTAAAGAACCAGACAGATTTTATTTGGACAGTACAAAAGAAATGTTACAACAAACTGTGAAGTGTTTATCGAGAGTAGAAAAGCAGGAGCAATCACATAATGGTTCATGCTGAAATAGACATAACGAGAAACTACAAAGACTTAAATGGATCCAAAGTAAAAATTAATTATAAGGTCCATACAAAAACTTAAACAGGAACCCCAATCTATTGATACCCGTAACAATACATTGAAGGAAGGAATAATGAAGTAGAATCTAAAATCAAGAAGATAAAATAATAGATGACCTACATATGAGAAAGAAAAAGAGATTTGGAAAAAGAGAATCAAACAAAACAAAAAAGAATAGAACACTTGGAGCTGGACAAGGTAGGAAGAAGAAATGTAGAAGAATGAGAGCAAGGAAAAAGAGGAAAGACCTTATCTAAACAATGTCAGTAAGTAGCAAAGGTCATTAAGAAATAAATAAGCCTTGGAAAGGGAGCAAGAACAAAATATCAAGCATGGTGAACAAAAAGGGAACGATTATAAAGGATAAGGAAAGAATTCTCAAAATTTGTTCTGATTTCTCCACAAATTCTATACAAAGTATGCCCCTTCCCAACTATAAAACGAACAGCAACACAAAGCAAGTAGATAAATCTCTATTAACAGAAGAAGAGGTAAGAAAAATAATCGACAGCTTAATTAAAGAAAAATGAAGCACTAGGGATAGATGAGACAGCAAGCGACATTTTAAAGATCGGAGGAAAACGTGTAGTTGAATATCTCACCAAAGCATTCAATGAAATATTAATAATCAAAAACATAAGAGACTGTTGGAATGAAACAATAACACATGTATTATTTCTCTAATTAAAAAAAAAAGTTGAACGCTTTAGAACACTTACTTGGCCTTTTCAACAAAAGTTGATAGGAACTTGTCATACAGTTTTCTTTGTACAAAAATCCGACTTGTACACAAACAAACCTCTCCTTGGTTTATGAAACTGGATCTGTATCAATAAAAAGTGTTGTTGTTTTTTTTTAATTTGTGATCTTATTTCAAGAGGAAATTTGTCTATATTGTACTTCAAATGTTTGCCTTTATTATATCTGAGTGAATGTGTGTATGTGTTGCTCTTATACAATTTCACAGAAATTAAGATATACATCACGTATAGAAATTTGCATACATATCAGACACATTTGGGAATTTAACATCAAAAAGTAAACATGCACTATAAAAATAGTTATAAAACACTTTAAAAGTCTTAAAAATATGAGTGTAAAAAAACAAACAATTGTACATAAAATGATATTAAGGATCAATACAAATTCAAGCTACCATTGAAGACATATTAAATCCACAGAAGTTTACAGGTTATTACAGTTCCTGTCATCCACTGTAAACCTGCTTTTGATTTCATGAAGCTTTATTTCTCACCTAATCGTTGTCTCAATACACTTGTGAAAGTCACAGTCCTCAAATATAACTGCAGCATTCTTCCCTCCCAGCTGAAAAATAAAAATAAAAAAGCAAAAATTTTATAAACATCTTCTCTCAATAACTGGTACCTCTGCATACAAAAAGTTTCCCCTCCCACCTTTTCCCAAGAGTTCTGCCTCCCACCAAACATCATTCATCCCCCTTTACTCAACCTCCTCTGTCAGACCACATTGCCACTGGCACTGCACTAGTACTCCTCTAATGCTATCATATTAAACTGATTAAGCTGAGCTTGCTCCAAAGTGAACAAGAGAACAGGACTAATAGAGAACAATGATCAGGGTGGGAATGCCTCTAGTGTTTCTGTGAGAATGGTCATACAGTTCATACTCCTAACATGGCAACCCCCACAGAAATACTACTGATATTCTTAGATAAGTATTTTTAATCAACACATTTATTTGTCCTTTTATCAGTAATGATCACTATATAGTAATCCAGCGAATAAATCTAACAAACGTAAAGCGCCTTATCAACTTATCTAACAGAGTAACATAATGCAACCAAAATTCAAAGCCTCTCTTCACAAGGCGTTTCTAGCATAAAAAAAAAACCTGACTCCCCCAAAAAATTGCTGCATTGTCACCTTATTATACTAAAACAAAAGCAGAAACGTCTTAAGTATGAAATTTGTTAAAATCGACATTTCGGTGATTTTAATGAGTTTGCTTCTTTCATCATCCTGCAGCTGCACAATGCCATCAATATATCCTTTAACAAAGTGGGGAACTTCAATCAAACATAGGTTAAAATCCATTCTCAATAAATCCTATTCATCTTTCTTTTTACACACATTCAGGTTTATATGCCACTACTCATTCAGACATATCATATCATTAAATTAACCCTTGGAAAATAAAAATCCAAACACAATATGGTTTATACTATTAATACGATGTCTGCTAACAATGCTGCAGATTAACCGTCTCTTACTTCAAGAGAAAGGCGCTTGGAGAGATGAGCGGTTGATTTTTTAATGTGGTTCCCAGTGACAGTTCCACCAGTAAAAGAAATTAGGGGAACTTTTGGATGTTCAATAAGGGCTTGACCTGATCTTTTCCCTTCTCCAAATACGATGTTAATCACACCTCTTGGCACACCTTTAGAGATGAAATAATAAGAAATATGCAGATCTCAAAATGTTTCCTTTTTCTTACAATATTCAAACAGGCACAAAGCAAAGCAGTAGAAAAGCTTGGATTCCCTGTTGGATTTCTTAGAAAATGAATACAGCCATTTTGTTAAGGAAAAGACAAGGCTTCATTTTTTCCCCATAATTAACATGCCCCATAACGTAAAAACTTTTAAAATATAGCTGTTGATATGATATTATCAAACAGGAACCTCAACGTTTTAATGAACCAATTAAAAACAGAGAATCAAGTTCAGGCCTTTATTAATTATATACATCAAGCTTTCAGGAAAAAAAGAAAGTGCTGGACTTATAAACAAACATTGCACTTATTTAACTAGCTGAAGAGGCATTAAACATTATTTTATTGATAACGATAACATAGATTTCATTTTCTATTCTTGATATTTCACTTCTTTCTATTTTGGTTGGTTTTTCAGTATTTGATCCTCATTTGTTATCTAAAGTGGGGCTCGAATAGAAAATTACCTGTTTCCATCATTGATACCCCCCCCCCCCCACCCCCTTTTCCTTATCTGATATCATCTTTCATTGTACCACAAACAACATGTAAAAACATAAAAACATGTCCTCTTACCGGCTTCTTTGAACACTTGACACAAAAGGCTACAAGAAGCGGATGTCATCTCACTGGGTTTAGCTACAACAGTATTACCACTCGCAATGGCTGGAGCAATTTTGAAGCTCAGCAGATAGAGGGGAAGATTCCAAGGGCATATGAGGCCTGCCACACCAAGAGGACATTTCACAGTGTAGTTGCTGGCACTGAAGTTGGTTTGCTGGGATGAACTATTGAAAATGCACAAAAACATGTCAATAAAAAAATCCATGTTAAAATTATCATTGATAAGGGCAATTATGCAACATATAAGGACAAAACAGAATTTATTATAAAAATGGACCTTTCGATTATTAAATAAAAGGGCAAGTTTGTTTTATCTTCCACAGGACTAAAGGTAACACAGATACAAAACACATATAATTATAGCGCGGCCAGATGAAAGTGGTGTTTGCTTTTTTCATTTCTTTCCTGTATTATTGCACATACCCAAAAGATATTTAACGTGAACTTGTCAATCAATTTGTCTTAACTAAAACTGAAGTATTTGAATTGCCGCAGATATTCTTATTAGTTTAACAAGCAGTTAATCGAAACAAGTAGACTCCCTTTTCATTATTCTCGGGAGTGTCACCAACAAAGTTTCAAAGCCAAAGATTTAAGATTTGTCTTTTATTTAACTGCAATATGAAAAAAAAATTGCATTGTCTTATGTGGAAAAAACCCATCTCTAGATGATGCGTCATAGTCCCTAGGACTTAAAGAAAAAAAAAATTATTCGAGGCTAGAACGCAAAGCCTAAAATTACAAAAACCGCACAAAAGCGTTATGATGGATTAATAATGCAAAACCATTGAATATGGGTCAACGTGCTTTAATTAATTTTTCATATAAGATAAAGAGGACCCTTTTTTAATATTGTATCAATTTAGTCCAAAATTTATTGTCAGTTAAGATGAATTGGTTTAGGAACCCATGCTAATTTTCATATATTTTTGCGTTATGCGACAATTGAGAAAACCAAGAAAAATGAAAACTAATTTCATCCGGCTGCACTATAGCGATTCATCAAAATACTTTTCTGGGTATTTCTTTAGTTTTGTTTTATTGTTGGTTTTTGTTTTACTTCGTTTTGCTTTGCTTCATTTTGTTATTTGCTTTGTTGTTTTTTTTTTGCTTTTTCTTTCTTTTAGTTTTGGGTTCTCCTGTTGTCGTTTTTGTAGCTGTTGTTTTCCATTTGAGAGCGTTTTCGCCGATTTTTTAGATTTCTGCTGCCACCACTATCTCGTTGTCGGTGACCACCTCTCTGGATGGTCGGAGATTTTTTTCCACTCCAGCCGGGACATCCAAATCTGGTGCTCGTGGATTGATTGTGTGCCTAAGATCGTACTTCTCCACTTTCGGTGTCCCCAATGAAATATCCAGCGATGGAGGTCCTGAATTTACAGCAGGCTTGACTGTGAACTTCCTAAAGCGTTGGGGGATTAAACATCATGTATCATCAGCCCCAATGAAATGGACGTGTAGAGGTCGCGGTCAAGCAGTCAAGCACGCCAAACGTCTGCTCCGGTCTAATGTAAGCCCTAATGGCACTCTTGACAACGACGGCTTACTACGAGCCATGCTTCAAGCCAGGAATACACCTGATGCAGACTGCAACATTTCACCCGCCCAAATCATTTTCGGTCACCCACTTCCAGACACGTTCTCATTTTCAAACAGACTGGAGAAATACAGCAACATGTCTGTTCATCCGCTATGGTGAGAAGCGTGGGCCTCGAAGGAAAGCGCTTTAAGGACACGCTTCACTAAATCCTCTGAGGGTCTAAATGAACATGTCAAAGTCCTTCCCCCTCTGAGCCTCGGAGATAGATGTTTTGTTCAGAACCAAACTGGTGTTGCACCCAAAAGATGGGACTGCACAGGTATATTTACCGAGGTATTGGACCACGACCGGACCACGACCAATACACCGTGAAAATTGACGGCTCTGGCCGGGTGACGAAAAGAAACAGGCGATTCCTTAGGAACTTTCAGCCAGCGACAACATTCCTGGAAGAGGCTTCACCCAGCCTTTCCTCCCATACTCCTGCTGACTCGCTCATAAGTACGGCAAAACCCCACCAACCAATTGCTACACCACGTCCACCTTCACCACAGCCAGGTGTGGCTCATCCATGGATCGAAGCTGAACCCGCTCCACTCCTCACCAGAGCCCTGAGTACACCTCATCTAAATGACAATAGTATCTTAGCCCCGGAAGCGGCCACTACAGCCCCCAGCCTGCAAGTTGACAACATGCCCATCATCCCAAGAGCCCTAAGACGTCTGCAGCCTCACAATCAGCCAGGCCTCAAAAAGACGAACGCACCTCTAAGACGAAGAAAGAACCGTCTCTAACTATGAACTTGGGGGCTTGGGGGGGGGGGGGGGATGGATGTAGCTGTTTTATAGTTTTTATAGTTTAATATTATTTCTATAGTTATCGTTACTGTTATATATCTTCACCGTTGTTACCGTACCTGTTTTGATTCTTTATCATTTCTATATGTCCAAATTGATAACTATCATCATTGACTGATAATAAAGTACACAAATCATAATTGATCACATCTTTGAGGATTATTATTCAGTTTTGTTTTTGTCTTGCTTTTGTGTTTTGTCGATGTTGATTTTTCTGCTTCTTTGTTTGTTGCTGTGTTTTGTTTTGGGTTTTTTTGGGGGAGGGGGTGTTCATTGTTGTTGTTGCTGTTAATTTTCTTTTATTTTGGGGGCTTTATCCTTGCTGTTCTTTTGCTTGTTTGTTTTTTTTTTTTTCTTGTATTGGTTTTGTTTGTTGTTTTGTTTTGTTAATGGTGGGTTTTGTCTTTGCTTTGTTTTTTGTTGTTTTCTTTTGTTTTTTGTTTTTTTTTGGGGGGGGGCTTCAATGGGAGCCATAAATAACAGTGTAATAACCATACAACCCAATTAGAGTGTAACCTAAAAGATTTCATTTTAGGAAAAAGAAGTAGCACTTCAGTCTGCTTTATTTTAGATCTGGGCTGATCCATCTAAATTTTCTTCTTCCTTTTTTTAATGCATATCGTAATGTTTCTGCAATGCGCAATATAAAGGGTGAGAAATCTATGATAAAAAAAAAAGAAAATTTCTTACATGTTCAAATCATGGAGACAGTAAGTCGCAAAATATCTGAAGTTATGCACAAGTCGGGGAATGTCTACTTTTCTGGCCAGCCACAATGGCTTGCCCTGGTCTCGGGACTCCATCTCAGCAAACTCATCAATACGAGATTCTACCAGATCAGCAATCTTCATCATCACTTTTGACCTATGTTCAGCCGTCAGACTTGACCAACTGACAAGGAGATTAAAAAAAAAAAAATAAGACAACTGTTAATTACTATACAGATTAATAAAAATCCAACAGCATAAAGAATTACAATTTAAGAGAAGGATAAGGAGGGCTATGGAGGACTTCTATTTAACTCAATCCATGTGAAGAACTATCTACTTCATCCATTCACAGCATAGGGTCGAAATTTTTGTTGTTCATTTTTGTGAATTTTTATACATTATATGTAATAATAATAAAAAACATAAATCATAAAAAATACATAAATTAAAACCATCAAGAAGCTATAAGATAAACAAATGGACAAATATGCAACCGCATGGATGCTTGAATTTTTATGACGCAAGACTACAATATATGTAAATCAATCTGAATGGAGTGCAATCTAAACATAGTGGTCAAAACGCCACAGCTGTTGTGCTTTGAGCTCTTAGTCGAAAGGTTGGTGGTTCGAATCCCGTCAGGGACATTGTGATTTAACCCTTGGGTACGATTATTTACACTAATTGCTTCTGATTGTGGCGCTGCACTGTGGCTGACGCGCGGTTATTGGTCAAAAACCAAAAGACAGATCTCCCTTCAGGGATGATGAATAGTAGCACTTCATTTTTATGTATATTATTTTATCTCTATACAAAAAAATTAACACATATGCTGCCCAGGGTTGTGTATTGATCCCAGCTCTTTTTTAACAAATGATGACTATCAATTTCAAAGCCATGTTGAATTTGTGTCGACTACAATATTTGCAGGTGACAGTCTTGCACAGCACAATAAAATATAATACTGGAATACTTTTTACAGATGAGGAGTGGAGACATTATCAAATGACGTCAATTAAATATATATATTGCTTTTGACCACGCCTTTTTTTTCTTTCTTGAAAGTCTATTCAACTGGTTCACAATCAATGGCTCATTATCGTCATTTATCGATTGATGTATCATCATCATGACCCTATTTCTTCAACATCTTCACCTAAAAACATCATCAACAGTACTCATTCAAAAAAAGGAGATGCACGCATTTTAATTGCTTTAATCTTGATACTAAAATTCCATGAAAGATGCTAGATTTTACTTCAAAAAGATAATTCATAAAAGAAAAAAAAACCAAGAGTAGGCACTCTTTGCCTGAGTGCAAGTACCTTGGAAAAGCCTTGACAGCAGCTTGGACCGCACAGTCCACATCCTTCCCACTGCTGTTAGCAATCTTAGCCCAGACAGATCCTGTCGAAGGGTCATAGCTGTCAAGGTACTCGTCACATTGAACAAACTCTCCATCAATGAAATTCTTCACAATGTAAAAGTCTCCTGGATTAGTCTCAGACATGGTTTCAACTGCCAAGATAAAAGAAGAAATAAAAACAAAACAAAAAAAACATCCAAAGAATTTTCATAAAATTGTTATAAACTTCAGTTTTTATTGGAGTTTTTCCCTCTTTTCTGCTACTTTTTAGATACATATTATATATATTGCTTTTGTTTAAACAGTCTAAGAGTCTTGTGTGAGTGTATCTGGTGGAGAGGGGTTACTTGTTTTGTCAGATCTAGAAAGCATATATATATATTGGAAATGCTTGGAAAAAGGACAAATCAATGTTTGTTAATCTTTATTTCGGTGTATATAGACTTACTCAAAAAGAGAAAAATCTAGATTATAGATCTAGTTTTGTCATCAAAGTAGACAGAGCTGCAGAGGATGAAAAAAAAATTGTTCATTCTTAGGCCTACAAGATACAGACACCAGGAAGTTGACACATTCAAGAAGTAAGGTAGTGCGTCTCACTGAAACACTGAGAACCATATTTAAACTGAATTTCAATGAGACCTTACTATTTTTTATCACTATATATAATGGTAAGCAAATGTTTTTAGCATGATTGATTCTGCTTTCCAATGTTCTACTTAATTTTCATATAGATCTAATTCCATTGCATTTATTAAATATATATATATATATATGTAGCAAGAAAACTGAAGCAGCCATTGAAAAACTGAAACAATTTGCCCCGCAACACACCAACCGCGGCACGCTGTTTGATGTTATCAAACAAGAAGAGGACATAGTGTGCAAACAGTTTGCAAGCAAGAGCCAGAAGCTAGCTCACTCCGATTATCTTTAAATACGTCGTAACTTTTTTTTAAAGTGCGACACACTATTACATTAACCTTAGGTTGTGGCTATGCATTGTAGCCTTTCTCTCATTATTTTTCCTTCATATTTGGTCATAGTATGTATTGATGGGATTTAACGACATTCGGATATTATATCGCAGGTCAAGACGATGTCCTTATAAGCGGGTATATATATATAGAGAGAGATATAGATAGCAAAATCAAAGCAAATCAAGCCAGCATAATGAAACAACGCCAACGATTTCAAGGGGCCTCTTCAGTGAAGAAAACTTCATATAATTATATGATTATTTACTTACACTTACACACACGCTATTCCACATGTAATGAACAGTAATGTAATGTAAAGCCAGGTACAGCGAGTTGGGGGTTTTAAGATGATATTTGCTAATAAAATAATAAGACCAGGGAGAATTGATGTAGATCTAGATCTAAATCTAAATATCTCTGCTAAAACTAGGGATAAAAGAATAAAAACAGGGCAGCAAGACAACAGTTGCCAACTGTTCTCAACTCAATCAACTCAGACAACTGTCACGTCAATGTCAACAGTTCTATATAATTAAGTTCTACTTTTTAGTTCTAGAAAACAGTGGCCTATTGTATCCTCAATTCAATGAATGATAAAGTAGGCGTGGTATAAAACGAAAAGTAATACATTAAATTACATTTAATAGAGTTGCCATTATTACAACTATTTCATTAGATATGCCTACCTAGTTGCACTTGCACTGTTGTCTCCGCTGAGTCCGCTTGCACTTGCATTTACTACATCGCGAGTGTAAAATCTTAGGGGCATTGGGGCATGCACATTCAACTTTTTACTAAGCATGATGTCATGCAAAAATTCGGATTTAATAAACTGTCATGGCGCTTGGAGATAGTAAACAGTGAAATAAATAGAAATGATACGCGTTGGTTTTTGGACAATATTCTTTTGATTTTCAATAATAAGTATATCTCACGTTTACAAGAATGACTCGGAATTAGTTCTATTATACTTGGTAGATCTAGATCTATTTACAGTAAAATAAGTTAAGATATGAGAAATTTACCAAATATCTAGATTCTAGAGATCAGATCCAGAATTAAATCACATCATAGATTAGATCGTGTCCATTGTTACCAAATGCTTCTGAAACTATAGGCCTATTCTGAGAATAGATAGTTAAAGCAGGCTGCATTCATTATCATTAAATGCATATTTGTCAATTTGGTCAAAAATATATCTAATACGTTCCACAAGTATGGAAAAAGACATTGATGATTTGCTTGATGAAGTAGAATCACAGTTTGTTAGGCGGGACAATAATAGCAATAGTAAACCTGGAACTAAAGCTCCTAAACAGTCCTCAAGCAATGGAAAAACCAGCTCCCAAAGCAAAAGGTATGAGTATTAGGGCATGGGTATGGAAAGAATTTCTGAGAGTAAGCTAGGTCTAAGGCCCATTTTAAGGGCCACACAATGGTTTAGGTCACCTCAACAAAATAGGCCGTGGCTGCCCGTAAGGAACCGTACGATTATACATAATGCTATTCGTACGTGAGTCCTCCTTGGACTTGCCGCACGATCAGACTGACGTTCGTGAGATCTCGTAACTACCAGCAGTTCAGTGCTGTTTTATAGTAGCCTTCTGCTACTTGAAGTAATGTGTTGGGTTCTTCTTGATTAGAACGGGACTACTGAAGCTCAGGCACAGGGGGAGTTGTCGTCTTTTTATTATTGTTGATTGCTTTTTTTCTCTTTTATAGATCGTCTCATTTTACTTTGAGTCACTGTGTGTGCATGTGTAACATGCCAGCCAATAAGCTAAACGCAGGAAGATGCACCTCCCTGGTTGGCTTCTGTTTGTTGTTGTTGTTGTTGTTGTTTGTTGTTGTTGTTGTTTTATGTTTTCCCTTGTTTTGCTTTTATTAATATGTGATGCCAGGGCTCACATCTAATAAGCTGGGCCGGCACGGTAGACAGATCTAAATATCTAGGCCAAGGGCCTCTATCTAGATCTAGATGTACATGTATCTAGATTTCAACATCTGATCATGATCAGTCGTTACGCCTCGGCCACACCTGAGCGTCGCGTCGCGTGGCATTGAGAAGAGTAAAGGTGACTGCGGCACATGAACGAAAACAAGGACTAACGTACGAATAGCATGATATACCGTCTGCTCGTACGGTTCCGTACGGGCAGCCACTACGAACAAGATACTGATTACAAACCTGCCTTAGCGGGTCACTTGTCCCTAGCATCCACCTGTATTAACAGCCAGTTCTCATTGGCCCCTTGATTTTTTTTCCTATATTTTTAATCTGACCAAAGCGGCCATCTGTCCAACGCTGCCACAGCCAGCCATTTTTACGAGAAATACGGTCACATCACCTGCCCATTACGGTCACCTCTGCTTACGTTTCTAGCAAACGTGCCCTGCTCAATTGCGTTATAGTTGACCATCCAACTCTTGCCTCCAATCAACACCTGGAGAGAATGGTAGGGTACCATGCTTGCTTTATGATAGCTAGACAATGTTACATAAAAGTATGCCTCCTCAAGACATAGCCTCAGCGAATGCTACCATTTGAAGATGCTGACCGCCAATGGCTAGACAGCTGAGTGAGCAGACGTGCTAGATGTTCGTGGTCTGCCTAGCACAAGGATATGGTTGGGGGGGGGGGGGGGGGGGGG